>PVLA01009654.1:0-72457 GCA_004027455.1 Hydrochoerus hydrochaeris | reverse complement strand
CCTGGTGTCTGGGGCACCACTGAGCCCCTCTGCCTACCTACTCTGCACCCTTCCCATCCCCTCCTCTCCTCTGCCTCCCACCTGTGAGGTCAGGAACCAATGCTCAGAACCTTCCCTTGCAGACAGACCTAGTGGCTGAAGCCACAGGAGCCTCCAGCTTGGCCTTTCCTGTGTCCCTTGGCAGTTGGGGAGCGGGGGGTTGGGGTTGGGCAGCTTTCTGGGGAAGCTTCAGGCATTCATTTCCTTACACTGAGATTTAATTCACAGCCCATGAACTTTGGAAGAGAACAGTGTTAAAGGACACCCCTCAGCGATTTTTAGTATATTCACCTAGTTGTGTAGCCAGAACCCCGTCTAATAGTAGAACATTTTCATGTTCTCGAAAACAGCCTCCCTCTCCTCAGTCATCCTCTCGATGGCCCAATTTCCCCAGGCCTTTCACCTCGGCCACCTGCATCCTGCCTGCCTCTGGAGATTTGGCTTCTCCGGACTCTATCCAGTCATAGAGTTGACCTTTTGTAGCTGGCTTCTTTGATGTAATATGATGTCCTCAAGAGCAGTCCAGTTTATAGCATGTCATATCAACTGTCTTTTTCATTTCATTTGTTTGTTTGTTTTTCAAAGTCTCATTTGCATAAATAACACACTTTGTTAAGACTGCAATTTGGCCTCCTCTAGTGAGTTCACAACACTGTACTATGAACCTTATAGAAGACTGTCATTCCCACTAAGTGACTACTCCTCATGGACCCTTCCCTGGAGCTCCTGGGACTCACTGGCCAGCTTTCATTCTCTGGATTCAGTTTTTTTGAGCATTTCATATAAACAGCTTTATGTAGTATGTGGCTCTCTGATCTTCTTTCTGAAATCTGAGTGTCTTCAGGGTTCATCAGTATTAAAGTGCATATCAGAATTTTATTTCTTTTTATGGCTGAGTAGTAATCCCCTACATAGTACACTTTGTTTATAACCCAGTTTTTTTGTTTTTCATCAATCCATGTGTTCATGGACACTTCGGTAGCTTTTATCTTTTGAGTGTTGTGAATAGTTTAGGAACAGTAATATACAAGCTTTTGTTTGAACACCTAATTTCTGAAAACAAACCATCTATATATCCTGTTGAGTTCCCTTGTACTGACAACTGGGTTCTCTCCTGCTGTTTGCAAGTTTCTGTCTGTGTTTTGCTAGTTTATTTATAATGTGTCTACAGAGGCATCTCTTTTTGTTTGCCTTGCTTGGAGTCTTTTCAGCTTTTCAAACCTGTAGTTTCATATATTTCAACTAATTTGATCTTTTTGAAGGGAGTCCAGCTTGTGCCATCAAAAACTGTCTCCAGAGCTGGGCATGGTGGCACATGCCTGTAATCCCAGTGCTCAAGAGGCTGAGGCAGGAGGATCATCACCAAGTTTGAGGCCAGCCTGAACTACAAAACAAGAGTCTTCCCCAAAGAACAAAACAAAATCAAAACATGTACTGGCTAATGTCTCCTTCACTCTTCTTTATCTGGGCTTTTGTTAAGAAATCTGTCTATCCATGCAGGCAGGGAGTGTCATCTCCATTGCCCAACTGGGGGAACAAAGTTTCCAGTGGAGCTGCAACAGCTTGTCCTTCCACTGCATCCTCCTGTGATATTATTGATTGCCCTAATGTGAGTGATCCCCAGGGGACACTTGCATCACTGCCATAAGGAGTGCCCTCTGTCCTGTCCCTGCCCCAGATGGCAGAGGGATACTAAGGTCACCTTCTGTCTCTGTCCTACTCCACAGCACCTCTGCCACCTCCCTACTACCTCCGTGAAGCGCGAGTCACCATCCTGAACAACACCAGGTGCAACTACCTATTCAAACAGCCCACTGAACTCAGTAGAATCAAAGAGTCAATGTTTTGTGCTAGTGCAGAGGATAGCAGCACAGACGCCTGCAAAGTGAGTCCCCCTCTCCCCAGTCAGGGAATCCCACTTTTTCCCAACTGCAGGACTGAGGTCCACCACCCAAATGAATTTGGAGTTCATTCATAGAAATCAGTTACACTCCTAGCTGGGGGTAGTGTCACATGCCTGAAATCCTATCACTCTGGGAGGCTGAGGCAGGAGGATCACAAGTTTGAGCTCAGCCTTGGTAACTTTTAGTGGTCCTGTCTCAAAATAGAAAATGGGCCTGGGATATAGCTCAGTGCAGATGCCCTGGGTTCAGTCCCTAGTAACACACACACACACACACACAGAGAGAGGGGGAGGGAAATCAATTGCAGTCTCTAGTCACCCAGCCTAAGCCACATATTTCTCATTTTCCATTAATGGGGCTTCTTTATGTTCTTATCATTTCTGAGGGAAGGGAGTCTAACCATACTCTATAGTTGTAAAAACTGAGGCTCTATCACTGCTGAGGAGGTTCCAAAATCCCCTACTTTTCTGACCTCTTTGCTGGACCACCATTCCTTGCCCCAGGCTGGGCTCACCTCTGTTACTCTCCAGGGTGACTCGAGAGGACCCTTGGTCTGCGACCTGGATGGGCTGTGGTATCAGATTGGAATCGTGAGCTGGGGAGTGGGCTGTGGTCGCCCCCAATCAGCCCGGAGTCTACACCAATGTCAGCCAACATGTCGACTGAATCCTGAAGACAGTAGCCCTCAGTGGCTCACCCAGGCCAGACCTCTCCCCACTGCTGCTGCTCCTCACTCTTCCCTGGGCTGTCCAGCTCCTGACCCAGGGAGGTACAGCTGGGGTCACAGTGCTTGCAGCCCCCACAACCCTGTGCAGGCTCCCTTCTGTCCCGTATGCTAATAAACTTGTGTGCATATCTGAATTCTAATCACAGAGCTTGGTTTCCTTGTTGACTCTGTTCACCTGTGACCCATCCAGTCTGGGGCCCACCCCAGATCCTGAATCTTGTCCAGGTTTGAGTTGCAAATGGCAAGACCTGCTGTGGTTAGTTCAATCCCCAAGATGACTTAAGAAAGGGCAGCTGTGGCCTCAGAGCGCCTGGGGGCTGGACAGACTTGCAGAGCGGTGCTGGGAAGCGTTCTAGTGTGCTCCATCACCGGGAAGCATGGCTAGGGAAGGGTGCTGTTTAAAGGAAGAAGAAGAAGGGGAAGGGGGAGAGCACAATGTGATGATGCACGCTTTCGGCCCCAGCACTCATGAGTCCAAGGCTGCAAAAGGATTGTGAGTTCTATCCATGGGCTACATAGTGAGTTGGATGCCAGCCTGAACTAATAGCAACACTATTTAAAAAAAAAAATGTGAAGCTGAAAGAACGTGGGTTTAGCTTACATTCTCAGTTCACAATATGAAAACTCTCTTTTGGGCTCTTTCCCAAGGTTCAAATGTTCATATTTCAGCCAGTTGCACCCTTTCCCTGGAAAGAGCTAGTTTCTCAATGAGAACCCATCTCCTTGACCCAACCCTCTTGTTTGTCTACATCTTGTGCCTTCACCCTAGGTTGCACCTCCCAGCTCCCTACTGAGTAGAGTGCGCAACCTTCCAGCTTGCTCCCCAGCAAGGTCTGCTCCAAGTCTTCAGGGATACTTCTGTGCCGAGCACCCCCTGCTCCTCATTACCTTGAGTCCCTGCGGCTTTCCAGCTGCTTCCAACACTGCACTGCTGGCCCCACCTCCCCCAAACCCCCAAGCCACCCAAACCATAGTAACAAAACACCCTGAGGCTTGGGGAAGGTAGGAATCTGCTTCATCCCTGTAGCACTTTCACGGCCTTTGGTCCATACCAGGCCCTGCTGTGAGTCTGTGTGGTTCACCCAGATAATCTTCATAACAACCTCTGAGGTGGGTTTTACAGGTGAGGGATGCACGTGGATTTCAATAATTACCCCAAAGCTCACCGCTGTAGGGAAAGAGCACCAAAGCCAAACTTTAAAGAGCTGATCTTTGTTTTCTTTTATGGTACTAAGGATCAAATCCAAGACTTCCTCCATGCTAGGAAGTTGCTCTACCACTGAGCTACACCCAGGCCCCAAAGTGGTTTTGAGTGTGGTCCTAAACTTTGGACAGCAGTAGTCAAGCCCAGTGGCTCCCTCCCTCCACCCTTAATCCAGATGAGTCTGGGTCACCAAGGGGTACCCTCTTCAGCATCCCTCAAGGTGGCCCCCAACATGCTGCCCCGCCTAGCCCCCATTCACTCGCTCCCAGATCTTCAGTGCTAGCTGTGTTCTGTCCACTGCTGTTACACAATGAATGTTTGTCTTCCCTCCAAAATTTGAACTTTGATACTACTCAGTTTTTCATTACTATAATAAAACACCTGAGGCAGGATAACTTTATAAAGTATAGAAGTTTATGTAGTTCACAGCTTTGCAGGTTCAAAGGCACAGGACTCCAAGTCCTGGGCACTGCTGCCCTTACTCAGCCCAGTCCTTACCTAGCAACAGCCTTTTTGCTGGTAGAGTCCTGAGGTAGCTCATGATATCACATGATGAGAGGCAGTGAGCCTATGTGTCTGTCTCTGTGTGGTATTCCTCCCTGTCTTTATAAAACCACCAGGATTCAGTCATGGAAGTTCCTCCTAATGACCTAATCTAATCACTTCCTAACGGCCTCACCTCTAAGCACCATAGTGGGATTAAGTTTCCACTCTTAATTTTGTAAGATTTTTGTGGATTAAATTCCTTCATGAGTTGGGGCTGAGGAACAACTATATTCAACCTATAGCAAGTCCTAATCTTCAGTGTGATGTTATTTCCATTGTGGAGGAGGCTGAGGTTAAATGGGGTCATAAATACGGGGATCTGGTCTAATAGGATCTCAATCTCTCCTCTCCTCTACACAAAGGCTGTGTCAGAACATAGAGATGGAAGCTGTCTCACAGGCTAAGAAGAGTAGACTCAGAATAAAACCTACCTTTCTGGTTCTTTGATCTTGGACTTCCAGCCTCTAGAACCTTGAGAAATAGATTTCTCTTTAAAGCCATCCACCCTCCAGTATTTTATCATGGGAACATGAACTGACTAATACAGGAGCACAGAACAGGCCCTGCCCTGTGAATCAGAGATGAATCAAACCTCCCCTAACACCTGTCAGGAGCCCGAAAGAAGTATGACACAGGCAGGGAGGGCCCCTCCTCCGGGTGGTGATGGAGCAAGGACTGAGGAACAAGTTGTTGCTGGTGAGGCAGTGAGAGGACACAGAGCCTTCCCAGTATGAACCTAAAAGAGGATTATGGGCCCTGGGCACCATTCTGACTCCAGATCTCTACTGGCTCTTATTTTGTTTTGGTTTGATCTTTGGTCTTAGGTTTTGGTTTTCATTTTTTATTTGTTTGTTTTGTTTTTGTTTTTCTGAGACAGAGTCTCACTATGTAGTGCAGCCTGGCCTTGAACTCATTATGTAGCCCAGGCTGGCCTAAACTCATGGCGGTCCTCCTGTCCCAGCCTCCCAATTGCTGGAATTACAGGCAGGTACCACCACGCCCAACCCTCCATTGGCTCTGAGAGAAGGGCAGTTGCTGTTCTCTGCAGTTCCTGGCTTCACCCTATACCAGCAGACTTGCCCTGCCCTGGCCATCCCAAATCCAAGAGTAGACTGTCCCTCCTGGTCACACCTGCTTCTATATGGGCAAGCAAAGCATGCCACTGCCTTTGAACCAGCCATTTCCACGTTGGGCTCTTACAGACCCGGGACCCAAGAGCACGACCAGGGTCTCTGTGTGAGGTTAGCAAGCCAGGCCTGATGTTCGAGGCCCAGGATCCAGGGCCAGGGCTCGTGTGGGGCCAGCTAGGCAGGCTGAGCTGGGATTACCGGACAGAACAGTAGCATTCAGAAGCTCCAGTTGCCAAGCAAGGAGGCAGGATCAGGTTCAGGGATGAGCTGCCAAGGATCCTCTGGAGCTCCGGGGCCTGACCGCAGACCTTTGCTCTCCCACAGTGCTCAGCACCTGGTGTCCTTTTCCTGCCTGCCACCTCTAAAGTACTGCTAAAAGCATCTTTGTTTGAAGTTGATCAGGTGGACTCACAGCCCCGCCTTGGCACTGTCAATTATCCCCTGGTCAGGCCTCCACCCCTGCTACCCTTTAAGCCCCCAGGCCCTGCGCTAGCCCAGTCAGCAGAAAGGGCACTGGGCTCTGAGGGTGAGAGCAGGGTCCAGAGACTACTGGGGCATGACAAAGGAAGACGGGGCTGGGGAACAGGCCAAGGATGCCCACATCCCAGGGGAGGGGGACTGCATCGTTGGCCAGAGGAGGTCATCGTCACTGGTGCCTGTGCAGAGGAAAGGGTGGAGTGTGGGTGGCAGGCAGAGAAACAAGCCAGGAACTGAGGGCAGACAAAGGGCTATGGTGGGTGGGGTGGGGTGCTCCAAAGGGCTAAGCGCTCCTCTCTGCTTCCTGCTGGCTCCAGAGACTCCAAGTCCTAGGCACTGCTACCCTTACCCAGACCAGCCCTGAAGACATAATGAGGGGTGCTTCCTGCTTCTGGGTGCTGCTTCTACTGGTGCCAGGTGAGTGAGGTGAGGGTTATGGGTGCTGGCCACAGGGCCTTTGGCTCATTTCTCCACCTTACCCCTCTCTGAGCCTGGTTCCTCTCCAGGACCCTTCAGCACTTTAATCTCAATCCCAGGTGTTCAAATCCTCTTAACCACTGACCTTGGGCTCTCCAAACTCGAATGTGCTGTCTGTATATAGGGCCTAAGACTCCCACCCACCCTACAGTGCTCAGAGGAGGGTTAAATCAGGTGACCAATTTCGTGGAAGCCTGGTCTGAGGTCATTGTGAATAATACATGCCACCTCCTTCCTAATCTCTGACCTTCAGCACACTACCTGACACCAGCTGCTTCCCTGCTTCCTTCTTCAGGAGCTGCTGGGACACGGGTATCCGCAGGTAAGGAAGCCTCAGGACCAGCTCCTCCTGCACCTTGGCTGGGTCTCTCTACCTACACCCGCCTCCCAGGGCCCTGGTCCTCCGAGAGCTCACGCTGTCCTCTCACAGACTGCGGCCAGTCCCGCATGTCCAGCCGGATCGTGGGTGGCCGAGATGCCCAGGATGGAGAATGGCCGTGGCAGGCAAGCATCCAGCACCGTGGGGTGCACATGTGTGGGGGATCTCTCATAGCACCTCAGTGGGTGCTGACAGCAGGGCACTGCTTCCCCAGGTCAGCTCCCACCCAGAGCCCATGCAGACTGCCAGGGAAATCGAGACCCACAGAATGGGGTGCAAGGCTGGTGCCCCTGCCCCCATATGAAGGACAGTGGTATCAATAGCTCTGACTCCTGTGGCACAGGCAGGTGCTTCTGGCTCAATACCGTGTGCGCCTAGGGGTGTTGCGCCTGGGCCCCACATCGCCTCGTGGACTCTTGGTGCCTGTGTGGCGAGTGCTGCTGTCTCCAGACTACTCAGAGGATGCAGCCAGAGGTGACCTGGCCTTGCTGCAACTGCGCCATCCAGTGACCTTCAGTGCCCGAGTGCAGCCTGTCTGCCTGCCCTGGCCCAGGTCCCACCTGCACTCTGGCTCGTGTTGGGTCACTGGCTGGGGCAGCCTCCGCCCAGGAGGTAAAGCTTGGAGAGCAGGGAATGGGGGCCCTGGGGAAGCCCTTCTCCTCCTTGGAACTGGGAATCCTGGCCCTTTAAAGCTCCAATCCAGGACCCAGAGCCACCCTAAGGAGCCCTCCTCCCATCAGACTCCCAGCCTGGCAAGTTGAGCTTAAGTTCAGCTTCTCCCACTGAGCTCTACTCCATGCTTCGCTCTGTCCCGGCTCCTCTTCTCCCAGTGCCACTCCCAGAGTGGCAACCTCTTCAAGGAGTGAGGGTGCCACTGCTGGATTCACGTACCTGTGACCGCCTCTATCACATGGACACCGACGTACCCCAGACAGAACACATAGTGCTGCCAGAAAACCTGTGCGCTGGCTACCTTGAAGGCCAAAAGGATGCTTGCCAGGTGGGTCCCACCCCCCAGCCACGAGAGTTCACATCCTTGTGTCCAGCACCCTACTTCCCTAGAGCCCAGGACCTAGGAGACACCATCTCCAGGTGATGTCCCAGCCCCCAACCCAGAGACATCAGCCCAGAGGACAGGACCTGGGAAGGCTGGGACCTAAGCTTGCCTTTCTCCTACAGGGTGACTCTGGGGGGCCCCTGACCTGCATGCAGTCTGGGCGTTGGGTCCTGGTGGGTGTGGTGAGCTGGGGCAAGGGCTGTGCCCTGCCCAACCGTCCAGGTGTCTATACCAACGTGGCCAAGTACAGCCCCTGGATTCGGGCTCACCTCAGCCTCTGATGCTGGTCCCTTCAGTCATGTTGACCTGGAGCCACAAGCTGGGAGTCCCTCAGCCCCCTGGTATATCTGGGGTCCTGCTCACATCCTGGCCCTTCAGACTTAAGACCCTCCCCACCCATCTGATCACCTCCCTACCCTCTCTTTCATGGGGCTCACAAAACCTGAAGATATCCCATGTGCCCCAGGGGCTCACACTCCTCCCCTCCTCATGCATATTTACCCTCCTCAGCTCTGTCTAGAGATGTGTATGGGGCACCCAGAGGTGGGCAAACTAGCTGGTACCCTGTCTGGCCTGTGTGCCCCGTATTTTCTGGAGGAAGTTAAACAGATTCAAGCCATGAGAGGCATTCAATACCAGAGAGCTTCTCCATGGCTGGCTTTGAAGGTGGCGGGGTCAAGAGTTGTGAGCAGGCTCTGTAGCTGATAGCTAGGAAGGGACAGAAACCTCAGCCCTATGACCAACGGGAGCCAAGTTCTGCCAACACCCTGAAGGAGATGAGAAGCAAATTCTTCCCTCGCCTCCAGAAAAGGCCTCTGCTTGGCCAATTTCTTGACTTCAACCTGACAAGACCCTGGGCAGGAAAATCCAACAATGCCACCCAGACTGCTGACCTATAGACCTGTAACTTAATAAATTTATATTGTTTTAGGCTGCTACCTTTATGGTAATTTGTTACATAGTCATAAAAATTCTTATTTTTGCCACGTGATGGCGGTTCCTAGGGGAGGGGTGGGCTGGCCCTACGCACTCCAAAAGGCTCAGGACTGGTATTCCTACCCCTGTGGTCTTGACTCAAGAAGGAAGTTAGGATGTAACAAAACTGGCTGGGGAGATAAGTATCACCTGTTAACTACAAAATCCTACACAGAGAAAAAAAAATCACCAAAAGAGTGACAAGACAACCCAGAGAATGAGAAAAAAATTTTACTGGCTACTGTTCAGACAGAGTACTAATATCTAGAATATATAAAGAACACAAAAAATTAGACCCCCTAAATGTAAAGATTTAACCCCAAAACGAGCACCTGAAATTAATAGACACTTCTCAGATGAACTATAAACAGCAAATAAATATATGAAAAAATGTTCAGTGTCACTGGCCATTGATGAATTGCAAATTAAGACAACATTGGGATTCCATCTCACTCCAGAAAGAATGGTTATCATTAAGAAATTAACCAATAACAAATGCTGGCAGTGCTGTGGGAAAAAGGAACCCTGCTCCCCTGTTGATGGGAAGGTAGACTGGTGTAATCACTGTGGAAGTCAGTGTGGAGATTCCTCAAAAAACTGAAACTAGCCAGGCATGGTGGCTGTAATCCCCGTACTTGGGAGGCTGAGGCAGGAGGATCGTTGTGAGTTTGAGACTAGCCTGAGTTACATAGTGAGTTCAAGTCCAGCTTGGAATACATAGAAAAACCCTGTCTCAAAAAAACAAAAACAAAACAGTAAGTCCACAACTTATGAACAAGTTCCATTCCAGGAAAATTGTTCATAAATTGGATTGATTTATAAGATGACAAAGTGTCTTACACAGTACTCATGTGAAAGTTTACAACTGAAATGTTTATAACGCAGGGACTTACTGTATACAATGTACCCATAAAATCTATGCCAAATGTGATCATATGTAGGGAAAACATGTACTAATAAAACAATAAATTCTAAAAAAATATATATATATATTTCCCAGGACCTATGCACAGAACAGTTCCCAAAGCCCTGCATGTGGACTTCTTGTGAGAACTCAAGCAGGTTTTCCTAGGATGGCAGAGACCTGACCTCGGCCTGAAGAGTGGGTGATACAGAAAGGACCAACCACATTGAATTTTTGCCACTCTGTTCTCTCTGGTGTGCTGGCCCCCGTCAGGCTGTAGCATGTGCTTCTTTTCCTACTTTTGACTGGGCCCAAACTCGATCTGCAGAACCTGTTTCTACCGCTGCCTTTGATAAAACTTTGCTACTGTCTGTGCTTGTCTTGACCAATTCTTTGCTTGGGACAAAAGAAACCTAGGAACCACCTTCAGAAGGCAATTCCAGCACCTCCAAACCTGGCAGCAGTCTGACTCTAGAAGTGACAGGAGTAGGAGAACCCCCTTGCTGTCTCCACTCCCTCCCCTCCTGTCACTGGGGTGCATTGTGCGCTGCTCTTCTCAGCCTTGGGCTGCAGTCCAGTGCGGGCAGGGGAACTGCCCGCTGAGCTGGAGGTGCCAGTGCACTACATCGTGCTGCCCACTGGGCTGGCTACAGCCTCAACCCCTTTGTTGTGGGCCTGGCATGCCAGGTGACAAGATGGGAGACTAGACAGTGAGGTCCAATGAGGGAAGTCACATGAGGGGAAAAGACTTCAGAGGGGTCCTGACCATTCAGTAGTCAAAAATAATATCTAGGTGGCTGGGGATATAGCTCAGTGGCAAAAGCACCTGCCTAATAAATGCAAGGTTGTGAGGTCCATTCCCAGTACCCTCCTCAAGAAAATAAAAAAAATAGCCAGGCATGGTGGCTCATGCCTGTAATCCCAGCACTTGGGAGGCTGAGGCAAGAGGATTGTTGTGAGTTCAAGACCAGCCTGGGCTACAAAGTGAGCTCAAGTCCTGCCCAAACTGCATAGTGAGACCCTGTCTCAAAAAGACCAAAAAGAAAAAGAAAAGAAAAAAATGGTATCTAGTTATAGCTCAGGAAACAGCTAGAGTGTTGATACTTGGCCAAACTTTTACACTTGACAGATTTTAACTTTTTTTTTTTTTTGTCTTTTTGAAACAGGGTCTCGCTATACAGTTCAGGCTGGCCTTGAGCTCACTTTGTAGCCCAGGCTGGTCTCAAACTCACAATGATCCTCCTGCCTCAGCCTCTTGAGTGCTGGGATTACAGGCATGAACCACCATGCCCAGCTAGACTTTTAAATTTTTTAGACAGTATGTAGTTCAGACTGGCTTTGAATTTACTCTATAACCCAGGCTGACCTTGAACTAATGGAGATCTTCCTGCCTTAGCCTCCTAAATGCTAGGATTACAGGTGTGTGCCACCACACCTGACTACAAACTAGTATTATTTGCCCTTCTTAAAGAGGAAGAATTGAAGTGCCTGCCTGGAAAGCATGAGGTTGTAAGTTTAATCTCCAGTACAAAAAAAAAAAAAAAAACAGAAGGAACTAGCTTGAATGAGGTTAACTGCCCAAAACCACAGGATCAATAGCAGAGCAGAGTTTGGATCTCAGAGTCCACTTGATTGGCCAACAGCTTGATGCAGGACCAAGGCAGTGGTGCCTGTGTAGCTGAACACATTGGGTTCCATTCTTGGTGAGCACAAAATAAAGCACACCCAAGAGATAAGGGTGAAGAAAAGCTCACGTAAGGAGAGCACTGCAGGTTTCTAAAGCAATATCTTCTGAATGAAGGAAACAACGGATTCTATTGGGGAGACTTACGCAAATTCACAATGTAGAGACTTTACTGGAGTTTTAGGGTGAACAGTCAGGATTCCAGGGTTTGCGTGGATGAAGCTCAGCCACTTGTCCGGAAATACCAATTAAGGAGAGAGCAGTGGTAGATAGCAGAAAAGAGCTTTAAGCAATGTGGTTATGCCAGGAAGGACAGATAAAAAGCTTCGGAATCTGTCTCTTGGCCAGGAGTGGTGGCACATACCTATAATCCCAGCATTTGGGAGACTGAGACAGGAGGATCACCATAAGTTTGAGGCTAGCATAGGCTATATAGTGAGTTCAAGGCCAGCCTGGACTACATAGCGAGATTCTATTTCAAAAAAAGAAGAAAGAGAGAGAGATCTGATTTTGACAGGCTGACAAAAACGTGGAGGTTTTATAGAAACAGAGAACAAAACCAAGGATTGGAAGTTTGCATAGCTAATTTTTTGGAGCTTGTAGAAGGTAATCCTCGGCAAACTGTGCTCTACTTGGTCATTGTCTCAGGACTTGATCTGTGATGTGCCTCTGGAGAAATGCCTGTATCCTGAAGGAGGAGATTCAGATCTCAGGAGACCATTGCTCCTCCTCAGGTGAGAAGAGCTGACAACCTCCTATCCATCAAGGGGTGATTGGTCTTGGAGCTTCTGCTTCTCTTGGAATCAGAGGTGTGAGAAATGGAATCTTTTTTTTTTTTTTTTTGCACTGAGGATCAAACCCATGACCTTGTACTTGCCAGGCAGGTGCTTATGCCATTGAGCTAAACCTCTGGCTCCTAGAAATGGAATCTTAATCTGATCCTTTTTTTTTTTTGTACCAGGAATCAAACTTGGGACCTTGCACTTGCCAGGCAGTTGAATGAGGTCCATTTTTAAGGCGAAATCTAAAAAAATTACTAAACTTGCCCAAAGTGACAAACTGTTATTGGGCAGCTTGCTTCTAAAAAGTAGCTTAACCAAGTAAACATTACAGGGTCTGGGATTGTTCACCTCCCCTTCCAAAGTTGAATTCCAGGTTCTTCTCGTCAAAGAATTGAATGAAATTGAGCAAAAAGCAATGGCAGAGTTTATTTTAGAAAATAAAAATGAAGAGTGGAAGAAAAAACACTGCAGAGCAAGCTTGGGTGGAATAAAGAGAAAAAGAGGGTAAGAGCAAAGGTAAAAGTATACACGAGTCTGGGAAACAGCACTGCCCATGGTGGAAAGCTCCAATAGCAGTCTTCATGGCCTCCGTGTATCCTTTTATGCTATCTAAATCTGGAGGAAATCCAAGAGGACTTCTGCATCCAGGCCCAGAGAGGTGGTGCTAGGATTCCATGCCTGAGGTGGAGGTCAGGTCTAGGGTATCCTATTAAAAACCTGTTCAAGTTCCCGCAAGAAGCTCACATGTCTGGCTTTGGAAACAGTTCTGCACACTTGTCTGGGATCTCATAACTAACAGGTAGGATCTTGTAGCTACTTCTCCTCTCAGCTTTTGCCACACCCTAATCTTCTATCTCAAAATCACACAGTTCACGCACAGAAAAGTCCCAAAGTGAAACAAATTTTGAAGTGAAGGATAAACTAACAAGGAACCCTCAGTTGAGAAATACAAACATTAGGCAAAGGAGGAAAGTATGGAGAGGGGAGCAAGCAATCAAAGGGAACTTAGGTGACGTCCAGGAAGATTGTTCATTCTGTAAAACTCAGGGAGAAACCAGGGGAAGGACCTGCACATTAGAAATAAAAACCTTGTTATAACCCTTCTAGGCGTACCTGCGATCTAGTGGACACCAGGCCTTGTGAGACCAAGAAATTGAAGTTTCTCACTGCACGCTCAGTCTCCAAGTCCATTCTTTAAAACTGGACGACAGGGGAGTGTGTTTCTCAGAATCTGGGAGCTTGTCTGGGATGGATGTGCCTTGTGGACTGGATTCCTGACCTAGAGGGAGATGTACCTGACCCAGGTTGAGGTAGCCATTTCAGTCTGGGAATCCTGTTTCTCAAAGAAGCCAGGTAGGTGTCAAGGCTATTATTTGAGAGACAGTGAAACCAATAGGCAACAGAAGGCAGGCACTGCGGCAACCAGGCAACCTCATGCATGCAAGGTAGCAAAACTGGAGTATGAGCACTTCCGTGGAGGTTGGGTATTTTCGGAGGCTGAGCGTGTGAGACATGAAGCGAGGGTGGAGTCCTGATCCAAGGTTCCATTTTCTGGGGAGGGAAATGGCCATACAGATTCTCGGGTTGTGCAAGAAACCTCCAGTAGGGGGTGATGAGTGCACAGGACATCTCAGATAAGAGAACCAGTCAAAAATGATAACCAAAAATTCTAGGCCTTGGGAATCCAATAAGGGGAAAATTGGAATCCCCATTGCAGCATTCCTCCGGATAGTCCTTTAGTAGGGATGTTGGAAGTTTAGGAAGATGGTTCCCAGGTTCAAAAAGAAATAGAAAGTCATTAAATACTGCTTGTTTGGTTTGTTTTTTGAGGCAAGGTGTTGCTATGTAGATCAAACTAACCTCAAACTAGTGGTGACCCTCCTGCCTCAACCTCCCAAGTGCTGAGATTCCAGGCATATGGCATCACGCCTGGCAGAAAATGATTAAATAGTTTCAGAGAGGCCAAGGACCCAATATAAAAAGTCAGTCTTTTGGCCTAAATTCCATTCCAACGAGGACTGGGTCTGTCAGGCTCTGATAATGTATGTTAATGAAAAGAACCCAGCCTTACAGGAAAAAACAGACTACGCCCTCTATTGGTTTCCAGGTTTGAACTCCATGTTGCTACTTAAAGAAGAAAAAAGAGAAGGCAAAGAGAAGTGGGATCTCCGGACCTGCCCCCCAATCCATTATGTCCTATAGACTGAGGGGAATGCGACTCAATGAATGGCAGAGGATCTGGAGGGGCCAGGGGAGACTGAACTCAAGGATTGGGAAGGAGCCAAGCCAACAGCTCCCTTAAATCCATACCCTAGATTAAGAAAGGAACTAGAATAATGCAAGAACGACTTAGAAAAACTTCCCATTTCTCCCAAGCATTAGGCATGTTTGCTCTCAAGAGGCTCCTGTGGGGCAGGGAGAAATTGGTTTTGTGACTGTTGTACTTCCTGATACTGAGTTTAGGAACTTCCAAAAGGAGATGACACCACTCTTAGAAGATTCCCTCAGTGATAAGCATGGTGGTGCACACTTGTAATTTCAGCACTCAACAGACTGAGGCAGGAGGATCACCATGAGTTCAAAGTCACCCTAGACTACATAGTGAGTTCAAGGCCAACCTGAACTATCCAGTGAAACCCTGTCTCAAAAAAACAAAACAAACAAAAACTACTCCTTTGCACAAGCAGACCAACTAGACCAATTGCTTGGGCCTGCAAGAGAAGAAACAGGAATGATTACGAGGGCAGCCAGTGGCATTTGGGAGAGACAGAAAACTTCTGAGCCTGGATCTCAGCTATAGAAACTAAATCCCTCCAGTGAAGATCTGAGGTGGAACAGTAATCTTCTGGGTCACTGAGTCAACATGAAAAACCACAGGGAGCTCATGATTAAGAGGATAGGAAGTTGGCTCTTCCAGCCCAAAGTGTTACAAAGGCATTTCAAATTCATCAGGATAAGGAAGAAGTCCCCACAGCTTTCCTACATAGAGTTAAAGATCCAATAAAGTATTCAGGTTTAGATCCCAAAGATCCCATTGGGCAAGGCTTACTCAAAGTAAACTTCATGACCAAAAATTGACTCTACAGCATGAAAAAGCTATAAAAGATAGAGTGGAATAATGAGCCAATTGAGGAACTCTTGAGAGAAGCTCAAGAAGTTTTTGTGAGGAGGAAAAAAGAAAACCAGAAGCAAAGGGCAAAGATTTTGATATCCACTGTTAAGGAGGTGATCAAGAAGAGGTGAGATGGGGACACTTCCTTGGAAAAGAAGACAGAAAAGCCTGAAAGAAAGAGGTTCTCCCTGGAGAAAGTTCTAAGACTCAGACCGCGGGTGGATGTTCCAAGAGGAGGAAAACAAGACACTTTGAGAGATAGTGCCCAGAGTCCCCTTCATGACTTTCAGTGAAGACTAGGGGGTTGAGGGGGTCCTCTTTAGTAGGTCCCACCAGGAACCTTGATAAGTTTGAGAGTGGGACCAAAGAAGAGGAGGCTATGTTTCTAGTGGACTCTGGAGCTGCCTGTTCTTCCCCCACATTCTAACTAATGGGGATTAAATTATCCAATAAGAAACTGCTAGTATTAGAGGTAAAGGGAGAAGGATTTCAAGTTCTAATCGTTTTTGTTTGTTTTGTTTTTAATGATTTTTAAACTAGGAACTGAGCAAGTAGAGGAATCATTTCTATTTTTCCCAGAGGTTGTTGTTAATCTTTTGGGATAAGACTTAATCTCAGGCTAGGTTTGAGACTAGAAGACAGGTAGTTTAAAGTGTTAATGAGATTTCTATCTAAAAAAGAAGGAAAAATGGACTCTTACATGTGAGGTAAGGAAGGTAGTAGAGGAGGATGACAAAGTTCTCCTCTCCACAGGAAAACAACCAGAAGAAATAGTCAGTAGAAAACAGTATCCCGTATCAGCTGCAGGAAGGAGGGGTACACAGCCAGTGATAAAAGGTTTGATCAGGGACAGGTTGTTCAAACCTTGCATGTCACCATACAACACTCCAGTACTCCTGATGAAGAAATCTGATGGGATATTGGGCGTGGTGGTACACTCAAGAGACTGAGACAGGAGGGTCACTGCAAGTTCAAGGCCAGCCTGGGCTCCACAGTGTGATCTTGTCTCAAAAAAAGAAAGAGAGAGCTAGAGAAAGAAAGAGAAGAAAGAAATCTGATGGGTTGTACAGGCTGGTGCAGGATCTCTGAACTATAACTCAAATTGTCTAGGCCCCATCACCTTGTGGTGTTCAACCTCTCCACCCTTCTGAGCAAAATTCCATATGAACACAAGTGGTCTAGCATGGCAGACCTAAAGGACCCTCTCTGAGCCTGAAGCACCCCACTAACAGGAAGAAATAGCAATTCCACTGGATGGTGTTGTCCCAAGATTAATTTATGGAAGCTCTGAATTTATTCAGCCAAATTTTAGAAACAGAGCTGAAGGAATTTCAACCTCCTCTTGGGACCCAGTTTTTGTAATATGTGAATGACCTCTAGTTTCAGGGGAGCAGAAAGGCAAGGGATCAGAAGATATGATCAGTCTGCTAAACTTCTTAGGAGAAAAAAGGGCATGAATTTCTAAAAATACATAACAGTTTGTAGGAAAGGCAACCAAATACTTAGAACATGTAAGCAGTGAGGGAAAGCCTCAAATCAACCCTGAAAAAATTTCCAGTATTGTTAGCCTACCCCTCCCCAAAACTAGAAGATACATGAGCCTCTTGAAGTCAATTTGTTACTGTCACCTATGGATTGACTTGTAAACACGAAGGACTAAAGCTCTGTGGTTTAAATTGCTAGAAGAGGAACCCTATAGATACCCTTGCAAGAAGAAATACAATCTGAAACAGGCGCTCATTATAGCCCCAGCTTTCACCCTCCCTCATTAGAAAAGCCCTTCTATTTGTTCAGCACTGTAGAGGAAGTTACAACCTAAAGGTCCCACCCCAAATTTGCAGAGGAAGGAAGCAACTAAATTTCTTAACCCTGTCTCTAGAGGGTGGCCTGAATGTGTATAGACAGTGGCTTCTATTGCTCTACTAGTGGGGCAGAACAAGTTGGGTTTTGGTGCCCAGCCTTAGTGATAAGCACTCTACATCAAGTTAGGACTACCTTGAACCAAAAAGCTAAAAGATGGCTAACAGACTCCTGGATACTAAATTATGATGTTATTTGTTGTTTGTTTGTTTGTTTGTTTGTTTAAGACAGGACCTCACTATGTGGTACAGACTAGCCTTTAACTCACTTATGTAACCCTGATGGGCCTTGAACTCACAGTGATCCTCCTGCCTCAGCCTCCTGAGTGCTGGGATTATAGACATGTGCCACCATGCTATGATACTATTTTGTTAAAACAAGATGATTTTGTCCTTACAAAATATACTTGCTTAGACCCTGAAAATCTCCTGGGTTTGAGAAAGATCCAGGGACCCTGAGCCATGACTGTTAAGACTTCATAGAGCATCAAACTAAATTGGACCAGATTTGAGAGACTCCACTCCATAAATGGGCACAGTTGTTTGTGGGAAGATGATCCTAGGTGAAAGAGAAAAAGAGACATAATGGCTACACCATAACTGAAGAGTCTCTAGCTGAAGGAAAGCAGTGACCTACAGCAATTGGTCCACCCAGACTTGTACACTGTATGCCATTTACAATGACTCGAAATGTGCTTATGGGGTGGTGTACACCTTCAAAAAATCAGGGTGAGATAAGGCCTTATAAATAAAAGGAAACCAATTAATTAATTAAACACAATCAGAAAGCCTCTAGCTACCTGAGGAGGTGACCATAGTTCATGTAAGTGGTCACCAGAAGAGAGTCCTGTGAAAGCCACAGGAAACAGGAAACAGGCTCACTGATAAAGCAGAAAGGCAGGCTGCCCAGGAGAAAGAGATTAAAATATTAAGCCTGATCCCCAGCTTACGCAAATTCACACTAATTCCCCAGTTCACAAAGGAGGAAGAAAGAGTTTAAAAACAAACTCAGTCACTCAAACCAAGAGTCAAAAACAGTTACTACCAGATGAAAGATAAATGATGCACAAACCCACAATGAGGGAGTTAATATCCATACTATGTAAGTCACTGGGGTCCCCAGGCTATGCGTGATACAATACTGAAAAACTACTGCTGCCAAGGGATTGACACAGTTGGTAAAGGGTCTGCAGAAGCTGTGTGACAAGTCAAAAAATGAGTAAGGGAGTAATTAAGAAGCATGCTGCAGGCTAAGGCCATCAGAGTATTCAAGTGGGCTTTACAGAAATGCCCACAGCGGAAAGGCTCATGTATCTACTACTAATAGGTGATTGCCTCTCTGGCTGGGTAGAAGCCTTCCCTCTTACAACTGCCACTGCTGGCAATGTTGCCAAAATAACTCTCAATCGGATTACATCTAGATTTGGCCCAGTAGAAAACAGTGGCGCTCCTCCGGGAGTTAAACATGAATTGGGATCTTCACACTCCATGACACTCCCTCTCCTCTGGAAAGATAGAGAGGATGAATCAAACCCTTGAAAAAATGTATTGCTAGATAAATCTTAGAGACCACACTTCTCTGGATTAAACGTCTCCATAGCACTTCTTGGGATCAGGACTGCCCTGAGAAAGGATGTAGGGCTGCCCTGCCCCTCGGTGAACTGCTATGCAGGCTCCCCTACTTGAGTAGACCTACAGACCCCCCCACACACTATATAAACCAAGAACCAATTTTTAAGAATTGGCCGTATCCTCCACTTTATCTTTCACTCAGGTTGAAAGGTTTGCTAGCCTGGACTCCATCTTTGGAATTCACAGTTCATCAGTTTCAACTCGGTGACCTGGTGTTGATAAAGACCTGGAAAGAGGACATGCTCCAGCCAAGTTGGGAAGGGACTTATCAAGTGTTCCTGACTACTGAAACTGCAGCGTAAATCAAAAAAAAAAAAAAAAGGACAGACTTACCACACTCAAGTTAAGGCGCAAATAGGGAAACTCAGAAAAGTATGGAACAAAATCAGTGAAAAGTGTATAAATCACCTGAGGATCTGCTAAGGCTAATATTAAAAATGACTCAAAAGTTTCAATAATTAAGAGGTCATTCCTCTTATTCTTGGTTTGATAGGAGTTTAATGCCCTACAGACAAAAAAGAAAAAAAAGACTTATAGTTGACAATTAAATAAAAAAATCAAGGCCAGGCATTGTGGCACACACCTGTAACCTCAGCACTTGGGAGGCTGAGTCAGGAGGATCACTGCAAGTTTGAGGCCAGCCTGGGCTACATAGTGCATTCAAGGCCAGCGTAGACTATATAGTGAGTCTCTCTCTAAACACAACAACAACTGGAAAATGGGTTGGTAACAAACAACCAGAACCTTGGAACCTCAGACCATTAAATTTGATGCCTGTCAGGTCCTGTAAGAGTTTGGAAAGCCAATGACAACTGTTACAAGCTGTTAAATACTTCTGCCCAGAGTTAGGATTTTTTTATAACACAAATAAATTCACTGATAAAAAGCAAAAAGCATTCCTAGGGATCCTGCTGAGTTTAATAACAGGTTTAAGCAAAAGCTGGTATTGGGCTGGGGATTTAGCTCAGCGGCATAAGCACCTGCCTTGCAAGCACACGGTCATGAGTTCAATCCCTGGTACCGATTAAAAAAAATAAATAAATAAAATAAAAACACTGGCATTATATTAAGAAAGCCAATAGCCACAGCACCCAATATCCAGAGAACTGCCTCTCTCTTGCCATGTTTTTCTCTGCAGAACATCTTGCTAGGGCAACAAGCATCTACACTCAGAGATATGCTAACTGAGGACTGAAAAAGGAAAGCCCTCAGCTAAGCATTATCCGAGGTCACAGGATCAGAGAAAGGGGGCCCAAACACGCAGTAAAAGCAGATAAATCCAGTTCTGGCCACTTGTTTACACCTCCAGTTTACTGCCATTGACACTGGAGGGGTTAAACCCTGGGGACACAAAACAAGTAGAGATAGGCAGAGATACCTCAGGAGAGAAAAGGTATAGGGAATCAAACTCAGACCAGGCAAGTGCTGTGTCCCTGAGCTATATCCCCAGCCTCCCTTGTTTTAAAAATGGGAAAGAAACTGCTGTAGGTAGACACTGGGACAGACAGAAGCTTTGCAGGCCTTCTTCTTCCCCCACCTTTTCAAAAATTTTATTTAAAGAGAAAAAAAAGCAAAACAGAAAAAAGGGTAGAAACAATACAGAATTTCAGGGAAAAAACAGTAAGAAATCACTAGTTAATAAATTACATATTGTCTTCTTAGACATAGTTGTTCAAGTTACAAAATTAAAGCATACAAAGTGGACATTCACACAGTGAGGCTGTAAACAATTCTGTTCAATGACCCAATAAAAACTTAGCAACATGGTTATCGATCCTACACACTTAAACATACATGCAGTTATATCCTTTAGAACACTTTCTTTTCCTTCTTTTGTGTTTTAAGTCCATTATCTGTTTAGTTATATCCTGTTTCAGATTGCTCAGTACCTTACTGATCTGTTTTGTTGTTGTTATTTACTTTTTAATCACCTTATATTATTCTCTTGCTTTGTTTTTGAGTTTCTCCTCATCCAGGCCCCATGAATCAGCTTTGGTGGAGGCGGGAGTTTTTTGGAGGTATTTTGTTACTTTATTATCTTTTTTTTTTGAAGGTAGCAAAATACTGCAGAACAAGACAGAACAGAGCCATCAGAGACAGTGCAGTGAAACTGGCACAGAACCTCACAGCAGGTCACCAGGACAACAGCAATAGGCACAATAGTATATCCTGTTCTGTTCACATTAGCTGTTCTTTCATTCAGGTAGAGCAAAATGGAAGGAAATACCAAACTTATAAAAACAGAATATTGAATAGAGCAGTACCATTCATCAGAACTGAGCAAAACAGTGATAAAAATATTTACCTTCAAAGAGATGGTAGAAGGAAACCCCCCTTACTTGCCACACTGCATATGTTCATCCTCCCAAGAGAAACTCAGACCTCTGGCTCCCACTTGCTAACAGGGGGGTTATGGATCGATGTTTGATTCTTAGCCCGTGCACCAGCAGGCCCACAGCCGCTTACCAGAGCAGTGAGCTGACTGCCTGTTCTCCCGGCGCCCCAAGTTCCAACATGGTACAGACCTCAGGAAATGCCGATAGTTCTCGCTCTCCCCCAACCTTTTTTGTTTTGGGTTTTGGTTTTAGTTTTTTTAGATGGGGTCTCACTATGTAGTTCAGGCTGGACTTGAACTCACTTTGTAGCCCACACAGTCCTCGAACCCAGGGCTTCTCCTGCCTTAGCCTCCTGAGTGCTGGAGTTACATGCATGCATCACCACACTGGGTAGTACCCACCTTTCGAAACACATACTTAGCTCCAAAAAGTGTCACCTAGTCTCTTTCGATACCCAAACCTGGCCAGAACACCCCCTGAAAATAACTGAAATTACCTTTAATAGTCTGTCCCTTTAGAGGGAACTGTTGCATATGGCTATGAAATCAGCAGTTTTGCTTACCAAAACAACGCGGGGGTGGGGTGGGGAGAGAGAACAGGAGAGGGTCTGAGAAGCTCATTTGGCTATTCTAATAAGATAAACCATCAGCCTAAATCCTTTCTTAAAAAGAGTACTGGCTTTCACCATGTAAAAGGGTTTTTTTTTTTTTCTATCTTTGCCTTTTTGATTCTTGTGTTATTTTTTTAATTTTTAAATTTTCCTTGTTAGTGTTAATTAATGACTTTTTTTTTGTACTGGGAATTGAACTCAGGACCTTGTACTTGCCAGGCAGGTAGTTATGCTGCTGAGCTAAGAGACAAGAGATTTCTGTTCAGGCAGGTGCTTATGCTGCTGGCCCCAACTAGAGATTTCTGTTCATTAATGATCTACAGGAACACTGTTGACTAGTCTATTTATAGTTACAAGTATAAAAAGCCATAAAGGGGTTGGTCAATGCACTTGGATTTAAAAGGTTAGTCTGTTTTGTATTTTTTAATTTCAACATACATGAAGGTATGGACAGCTATTTTGAAGAGAACAGAGACATTATGGCAGCCATTGTTAATTTTCCTATTGTCTGGTTTTGCAGGCCTGTAATACCTTCATTACTCTGTTCTGATCAGTTTTATACTATTTTGTTTTGTATGAATTCATTTGTGCAAAGATATAGACAACTATTTAGAAGAAAACAAGAGACAAGGTAGCCACTGTAGATCTCCTGTTGTCTTGCTTTGAAATCTGTGTCACTTACTTTGTTTTGCTTGTGATCTGCTTTGTTCTGTTTTGTTTAGTTTTACCCTTTTCAAAATAAAAATAAAAGTAATTTTATGTTTTTATATGTTCATCCTTCTGCCAATTTAATCTGCATTAACAGGTAAAACAACCCCAACACACACACACACACACACACACACACACACACAATGCTTCATGTAAGAGAAATTTTAACTCAACAACTTATTTTGTTTTCTGGTTCTTTTTGAGATTTTCATGGAAAACCATTTATATAGGTATTCAGAGTACCAAACTAACTTAAAACATCACCAGCTGAGCCTGACAAGGGCTTACAAATAAAAGCCTTAACTAATGACATATAGCAAGAGGTTAATTTTGATTAACACAGGTCTCGCTTTAACTTGGTTTTAAACAACCAACAGAAAAGTATAACCAAGAGTTGTATAAAAGAGTAATAGTAATGAAGGATAGATACAGAAAGGAGGCTCCATCCACTGACCTCTGCTGGCAGTCCCCAGCTACACCTACAGCTACGTTTCAAAGAGGCTAAAAAGCCACAGTGAGCTGGGTGCAGTGGCACACACCTGTAATCCTGGCACTCCAGAGGCTGAGACAGGACAATCGTTGAGAGTCTGAGACTAGCCTGAACTGCATAGAAAAAACTTGTCTCAAAAAGACAAAAAAAATTACTAAGCTTGTTTAATGGCCTGTGGACATGACAAATCACATAGTCCATGCACCTGAAAAGTCCCTAACTCTAACTCAAGGAGGGAAAGGGGGAGAAAAAAACAAGGGGAATTACACAAGTCCAGGAATTCAGTTAATAAGAAACCGGGGAAGGACCTGCACATTAGAAATAAAAAGCTTGTTGTAACACAGCCAAGTGCGCCTGCCATCTGGTGGACACCAGGCTTTGTGAGACAGATTAACATTTTGCTTTCACCACACTCTGAAGAAGAGTCTCCATGACTGTTCTTTAAAACTGAACAAAGGAGTGCATTTCTCAGAGAGATGACTGCAGATTTAGGACAATTATTGGTAAATTCTAAGGCACTGGAATCTGGAACAGGACACTGTAAAAGCCAATAGTTGAATATCCCTGAAAATTAGTTATTCTTATCTTAATATCCTCAGTATTACTTTCTCTTTCATTCTGGTACTAAGGACAGAACCAATGGGCTCAAACTTGTGATCCTCCTGCCTCAGCCTCCCAGACTGCTGGGATTACAGGCATGTATCAACATGCTCTGGTTGGCATCCTCAATCTTGAAAGGAGTAGGTTAGGCAAATTTAGGACTAAAAAACCTTGTATTAACAGTTTTTAGAGATACTCTACGTGATTTATGCATGTGCAGAGCAGAGAAAGGATCTGACCTAAAGTTCTAAATAAAGGAGACAAATATAAAGCCAAAGTGGAGATGTCAAGTTTTATTCTGTATCTGTAGGCCCAACCTCTCTTTGTTCTAAGACTTACTGCATACAGAGATGGGTACCTCCATGCCTACACAGTTCAAAATCATCTTTTTTCCTGTATTCCTTTTTATTTCTGAGACAGGTTCTCACTGTATAGTTCAGGCTGGCCTTGGACTCACTGTGTAGCCCAGGCTGCCTTCAAATTTGCAGTGATCCTCCTGCCTCAGCCTTCTAAATGCTGAGATTACAGATATATGTCACAAGGCTTAGCTTTTTTTTTTTTTTTGGACTGGGAATTGAACTCAAGACCTTGCACTTGACAGGCAGGCACTGTACCACTGAGCTACATTCCTGGCCCTAGTCAATTTTTTTGAGACAGGATTTTGCTATGTAGTTCAGACTGACCTTGAACTCACTATGTAGTCCCAGCTGGTAGACAACTGTTGGCAATCCTCCTGCCTCAGCCTCATGAGTGCTGGGATTACAGTAGAGGTGTCCATCACCACACCAGGCTCCACCACTATTTTTAAACATGATGCTAGATTGGGTGTGGTGGCACATGCCTGTAATCTTAGTACTTGGGAGGCTGAAACAGGAAGATCACAGCAAGTTTGAGGCCAGCCTAGGCTACACAGAGAGCTCAAGGCAGCTTGAACTACATAAGACCCTGTCTCAAAAATAAATAAAATAAAATAAAATAAATAAAAATGGTGGTGATGAGAATTCTATACTACAGTGGCACGGTTCACTTTAGGTCACCCAGAAGAGTGGGTGATTTGGCTTAAATATGCTCCTGATGATGCTCCTCTCTGGCTTTATTTGAAACAAAACAAAGCAAATGACAACAACAAAAATCTTTAAGGGATGTAGGAGTTTCTTCAGCAAGCTGGTCTCTAACTCTGTGTTCTTGCCTAGAATCACTGGCTAGCATAGCTCCTTGCTTTTAGTGATAACAGAAATTAAAACTAAAGCATGGTTAGGTATGGTGGCACCTGTAATCCCAGCACTTGGGAGGCTGAGGCAGGAGGATTGCCATGAGTTCAAAGCTAGCTTGCACTCCAGTGAGACCCTGTCTCAAATGCCCAGTAGAATAAAAACTTAAGCATGAATTCACAGGAAAAAATTTCAACTGGAAAGGGAAAAATCTAAAGGATTTTAACTTGAAGAGCTGACAAAATTCAGGCTGGCCTTTAACAAAAGACAGAAAAAACAAAACGGCTGATTTGGGCAGCTGGTGGGGGCATAACCTGATGGACGGGATCAGACTGGCTCACCTACAAAAGTAGGTCAGCTTTCAGGGTAAGTAGTTCAGGGTTTGGTTGCTCATGTCAATCCTGGTTTAGTAGCTCTGCAGGGATCTATATGGTTTGAGGGGCAATTTGTGCCCGTAAGATGACTCTTTCTGTTTAGGGGAATCTGTCATTTGAGGCTCTGTTTTATTCTTGAATCCAGATGGTCACAGGTTTAGGACAATGGAGATTGTAGAGCTAGCTGAATGTCCCTGTAAACCTCTTATCCTCATATCCTTAATCTTGAAGAGTGATGAGATTACATAATTTGGCTCATCAACCTTGTTTATTGATTTTTATGCACTCCCTAAACAACTACATGCAAAAGTTGAAAAGGGATCTAACCCAAAGTTTTATGGTAACAGGCTTTGTTCTGGTTTTAGTTATTTAGTGGGCATCTGCAGGCCCAAGTGAAGTACCAGTCTTTTGCAAAAGCTACTTTTAAATACCCAACTACCTCGCAAACACACACACACACACACACACACACAAATCACCCTTCTAATAAGTAGACTAAGGGCCCAAGGGCCCACTAGTCTGCCCATCCTCCACCCCCATAGCCATCCCTGATTAGTCATTACCAGCTCAGACTTTCAAACTGCCCACTCTTAAAACAACCCTGAAACCGCAGAGCTGTAGGGTATCCAGAGCCACCTACTAGACAGCTCTCAGCGTGCTCACTGGGGCTGTCTCCTCTCAGGGAGAGGTTGAGGGGACCCCTGCTCTAGTGTAATTGCAAATAGTGATGATGCAAGACAGTGTTCAATGGGCTGTCGGTGGAACGAAGAGCCAACCAAGGATATCAAGTGTATACATAAAAGTGTGCATAAGGAGATAGGGAGGCTGGTGATGCCCAAAATTCCTGGGCCTAGGGTACACCATCCCAACCTTGACTACGTCCTTCCAGGAACTCCAGCAGCCCCACTCCCTAAACATAACAATCCGCCGGGGTCCTTATGGGGCACAAAACCTCGCAGAACTCTACTCAACAACCTTAAACCCAAACCTGGGGTACGGCGGCTGTAAGGCTCCAAAAGTGAACACATTTCCCAAAATGGCCGCACGGCATGAGCCATGCATCTTAATATGGCAGTCTAGGTCTCAGGGTATGCATGCGGTTTGCTTCCTCCATGCTCAAGACGTACATCGTTCATTCACTTTTTCTAGCGTGCGACGTTCTCTACGCTTGTAATAGAACATATTCTCCCAAAGAAAGCTGTGCCTGTCTGCGCCAGGGTACTCCCCGACCGCATAAATATGGAGACGTTGCTGTCGTCACTCTACAGACGACGCCAATTTGGCTCACGCCCCGTCACCCGCACACCGAGATGGCGGTTATATTTCGTGAGCAGCGAGCCTCTTCCGGACTACTTAAAATGGCGGCAGCTGAGAGGGCGGGACTGGGCGCGAGCGGAGCATCCTGGGACGCGCGCTGTGTGTCGGGAAGGGGCGGAGCGCTGTCGCGCCGGCGCGTCTAGCGAGAGGCAGCAGCCGAGATGGTGAGCGGGCACTGGGGGAGGGGCGGCCGGGCCGGGATGGGGGTTGCGGGGGGCAGTGGGCCGCGCGCCCCGCGGGGGGCTGCCTCCGGGCCCTGACGCGGGCGGGTCGCTTCCAGGACGTGTTCCTCATGATCCGGCGCCACAAGACCACCATCTTCACGGACGCCAAGGAATCGAGCACCGTGTTCGAGCTCAAGCGCATCGTCGAGGGCATCCTCAAGCGGCCGCCCGACGAGCAGAGGCTGTACAAGGTGCGGCGGGCGAGCGGGCGCGTCAGTGGGGTTGGAGTGGCGCCCGCCAGGGCCCTCCGGTCGCGCCGAGGTCGCCCGCGGCTTGGAGCCCCGTTCCCACTCCATACAGGCTCCCGCGGCCCTGGTCTGTGGTTGGGGAAACTGGCTCGGCGGAGTAGAGTTTCCCAGCTCTAAATCCTAGCAGAGCCAGTATCTGATCTGTATCACCTTTAATCCTTGGTTTGCCCGCGGGCCCGCTGGGATCCCGCCCCCGGGGATGAGGTGAGACTCCGTGCGAAGAAATGTACTGACGAGATAGGTCAGGTCCCACTGCTAACTGTGTGTTACCCGCCAAGCTCTTGCTCATGTTCTGGAAGACCCCAACTTACAAGCCTGCTACAGTCATGCAGTAAGAGTGGCTGGGGTATCGGGATTCTCACTAGGGAATCAGATGCATTAGGCTTTGATACATGTCTTCTAGCAGCATGAAGTCGGTCACTAAGTGCTGGGACCCGATTTCAGCTGGAGAGTAAGGATACAGAGCCTCAGCTTCCAATCTGAAAGCCTTTCCTCCCTGACATGGGCTGGGCCCCCTCCTGCTGCCCCTGCCGGTTCCAGGTGCCACATTCCATACCTAGTGCTTTCTGCATCTCCATAGTGCTTTTAAATCTCTGGTCGCCTTGTGAGTTGGGAATTCCAGTAATTCATGTTTTACATATGGGAAAATTTGACCCAAAAAATGTTCCATCGGCTTTCCAAGATAACTGAGAATCAAATCCAGCTCGGTTGTCTCTGCCGACTAGGTTGATGGCTCTTAAGTTAGATTCACTTGGAAAGTTGGGAAGAGCCAGATTCCATGGCTTTTTTTTTTTTTTTTTTTGGTCTTTTTGAGACAGGGTCTCACTATGCAGTTCCAGCTGGCCTTGAGCTCATTTTCTAGGCTCATCTCAGACTCACAATGATCCTCCTGCCTCAGCCTCCCGAGTGCTGGGATTATAGGCATGAGCCACCATGCCCAGCTTTTCCATGGCTCTTCTAAGGTTTTGATTTTTAAGTTCTTAGCTCTACTCGTGGAATCATTATGGGGTGTCACCTATAGTTGGGCTCTTCCCTCTGGCTTTTAGTGTAGCTGCTGACCAGAAGCATGTGGGCCCTGGCTTTCCTGAGACCTCACCTAAGACCCTTCCTTCTCTTTTTAGGATGACCAGCTACTAGATGATGGCAAAACGCTGGGCGAGTGTGGTTTTACCAGCCAGACAGCAAGGCCACAGGCCCCAGCCACAGTAGGCCTGGCCTTCCGGGCAGGTAAGAGGGCAGGGGTGGGTGCCCACCCTACCAGCCTAGAGTTCCCAGCTCCACAGTGGAGTGTGATGGGCCCAGCTTAAGAAGAAGGCCACCTGAGCTTCAACACACCAGGCCTCCACCTGCCACAAGTGCTTCACAGCTACAAGTCAGCTTGGGTGGTGATACTGAGGCAGTTTACCACTGGTGAGATGACTTCAGGCCTCATACAAGGGTTCCCCTTTGAGGGGGCAAGTGAGGCTGAAAACACATCTGGTCCTAAGTGGAGCCAGGGCTGCATTCTCCCAGAAATGGCCTTCTCTGAATTTGAGTACTTACCTCTCAAGACTTGGAATATGTTGATAGTGCCGTTTTGCAGATTTGAAAATGATATGGTGGTGACCCTACATTCCTGTTCTCTCTCAGGCAAGTGGTGGCTGTTGTGATAGGTGATGTGAATTGTTTGGTCCCTCAAGGATTATTTGTAAAAAGGTACTTCTGGGTACAGCTGACCAATCAGTATTAGGTTTCCTGGGCTTTGGTGTCACACCCTCCACCACTCATTTGTGCTAAAGGATGAGACAGGTATTTTCCCCCATCCCCAAACTGCTCAGAGATGAGTGTTAAATCAGGTGTGAAATGGCACTGGCTAGACTAACCACAAGAAAGGTGGTGTAAGAACTGACATTGCAGTTTGGTGATTTAACACGATTTGGGATCATATAATTCCATGCTGGGCCTTCCTATGCATTACAAGCTAATTTGGAACCGTCTCTGGTGTCTCTTTGCTAAGTGCCATTTGCAGCCCCCCTAATTCCATTTATAACATATTCTAAATACATTAACTTTTTGGAGTAACAAGGAAAGGACCAACTGAGAACTGTGAGCAGGTGGAGAGGGGTCACTTGGGTGAAAGAACACATAGGTGAAAGAGGAAAATGAGGTTCTTTGGTTTTATGCTAGGGCAGCAGTTAGGTACTGGGAGCCACTGTTGGGATCAGCAAGTACTAAGGCCTTGAAGCCGGAAAGTTTTAGTAGATAGATGACAAGACAAACTAAAGTAGGGATTTTTAAGTATAATCAGAAGCCATGGGAAAGTTAACAATCTGTGGCTTCTTGGTTAAGGTATAATGGAAGAAACAAAATTCTGAGTGAACAAAGTTGTAAAAAGGTGGGTGTAAGCATTCTGATCAAGGGTTCATTGATTGATGTGGAAGAGAAGGAAAACAGCCCTCCAAATGGGGAGGGCAGTGTACCATGGTCACTTGAGTTTATAGGGGTGGGAGACATTTCAGTGCCCCACTAGGTCAAGCAGCTAGAGGTGGGGATGGCAAGATTTTTCCTGGAGAACCTCAAACCTAAGGATTACTACAGGTCAATGGATTACTACAGGTAATGTCAGGACTCTGGTGCCACCGTAGTCAGGGCATCTTCTCCAGCTGTGTCCCTTTTCAACAGATGATACCTTTGAGGCCCTGCGCATTGAGCCCTTTTCTAGCCCACCCGAGCTTCCAGATGTCATGAAGCCTCAGGACTCCGGAGGTAGCGCCAATGAACAAGCTGTGCAGTGAGGGCCTTTGGTCCACCCCAAGGCCCTTTGCCCCAATAAAAAGATTTGTGTTTCTGCCTGTTGCTGCCTCTTTCTCACCCCACCACCCCCCTTTCCCCAGACATTACCTTCCCCTGGGGTGGATCTGCCCCACTCTTCAAACTACTTGTTGCTTTGCTGTGTTGCTCATTTTGGCCCAGTCTGCCCCCTAAAGGCACCATAGTATGTGAACCCCTGGGCCAGCCTATTTTAACTGCAGGGGACAGAAGATCTCATTCTTTTTTCAAAGCACTGTCAACCCTTGCCCATGCACTGTGAGGCTTCATCCTGCTCAAGGCTTTTCAGGCTGAGGGGCAAAGGCCAGGCAGGATCACCAGTGTAGCCTGGAGCCAGGGTCTTCCTTTGACTTGAGAGGGTACCTCAAGGAAACCATATCTGAGGCCCTCAGGCAGTCCACACACAGCCTTGGGGACTTGAGGAAGGTGGCTCTACACTTAAAAAATGAAAGTCTACAGACGAATCCTGCATTTCTCATTTTTATTTGACAGAAAAAGTTGCTCTTGCTGTACAGATTTTAAAAAACCAAAATGCCTTTAAGAAACGTGAAGAAAAGTTGGGGGAGGGGGCCACAACTTCATGGGGGCAGTCAGGGCCCACCTAAATGAATCAAACCACCCATTCCAAGAACACCTCACACAACTTGCCAAGGATCACCCTCAGGACCTAAAAGGGGCCCACACTCCCAAGACCTTTCTGATTTCAGGCTGAGGTATCCTGAACTGTATCCTCCCCTCCCCTAACTCCTATCCACATTCCCTCCCACCCCAAATCCCCCAAAACACATGAACCAGGAAAAAACTCACAGAGATTAACATTTCACAGGAACAAAGAAAAAAAGGTAGAACAGTCCTCCCAAGATGTTGCCAGGATTTGGCAGGGCAAACAAGGACCCCTCCTGGAGCTCTGTTGGGGAAGAGGGGGCATTCCCTGTGGCTCCAAAGCAAGGGACACTGTAGAATCCCCTGAAATATTTATGGAGACCTGCAATAAAGAAGACTAGGATCAATGTGTGTATGAGTTCCACCCAACCCACTGCTTTCTAAACTTCCCAGAGTGGTCTTCCCTGCAGTTAGTTAGGGGTACAACCTTCCAGGGGGATGTACCTGGATGAGCGATGTCGCACAGGCCTAGGGCTAGGTGTCTCCTTCCTGCGCTTGTGGCTTGGAGAGTGGCTGTCCCCACGTTGGCCCCTTCGGGAAACCCGTTCGCTGTTGCTGCAACACAGAAGTACCATCAGACTCCAGGGTGGAAAGACACCATTCCTGCTCAACTTCCTTGTGCACAAGTCATGTAGTCATATAAGATCAGGAATTAGCACTTGCTGAGCCTTACCTCTGCTGGTCCCGAGGTGAGGGCTGGGGCGAGGGACGCCTATGCTCTACAGGTGAGTAGCTCAGGGACCTGGAGTCTCGTAGGGAGTCTATTGGTTTCCGAGGACTGCGGGACCTGGAGAGCAGAGTAAGACCCCATAGCACCAGCTGTTCCAAACCCACCAGCTAGCACTCAGGACCACCCACCCAGGTCCTGACCACCAAACCTCACACCACGCAGGGCCAGCCTCAAGACCCACCTTTGTCCGCACTCACCCATCCGCCCGCACAACATCCACCGAGTGCCCCCAGTGGGCAGGGCCCAGGGTACAGCGGGGGATGCAAAGATAAAGACAGTCCCTGCCCTTGGAGCTCAGTCTGGGAGTGAAGGCGGCCAACATGGGAGGAACACAGGGCCCCTTGTGTGGGAAACAGCCCCGCAGGAATGGATGTGCGTTGGGCTGGGGACCCAGGGGTAGGGGGAACAAGGACAAGGCGGGGAAGGGGCGGGGCAGTCTTCTCGAAGGTGCTGTTTTGAGTGGAGTCTTGCAGAACGAGGAGTTCACCAGGCGGACAAGGAAATTCCAGGCAGAAGGAACAGCATGTCCAAAGGCATGGGGCTCTCCTTAGACTGCAAGGCGCTGGGTGTGGCTGGAGCACAGGGCATGTATGGGGGCGGGCAGAGGAGCACAGGGTGGGCAAGGCCAGCTGGTGAAGAGCCTCACACGCCATTCCCGCAGAGGTGGGGCTTTATCCTGAAGGCCACAGGGCGTCCCGGAAGGATTTGTGGAGTGGAGGGAAGTAACCAGATGTGCGTTTTAGAAAGATCCCTCTGGCTACGTGTGGAAGAGAATGGCGTGGAGGCAGGGAGACAGGGAGGAGGCTGTGGACAGAGTCGGGAGAAGATGACGGTGGCCAGACCAGAGCCCTGCAGCAGCAATGGGGAAACTTAAGAGCTAGAATCCCTGGGACCAGGCTGCACAGGGGGAAAGGGAGGGAAGGGAGGGAGGAAGAAACCTAAGACACTTCCCAATTCCAGCTTCAGGACCCATTGGATGGTGCAGCCCTTTACCAGAAGAGGGCACCATAGAGTGGTGGGGAGTGCTGAGTGCCCAACTCCTCCCCAAAAGACCAGACACCAATGTCCACAAAAGGCACCCCAGCAGGGACCTCACCTAGGGTCCCTGCTCTGGAGAAGTCATTCCCACCCCCAGTTCTACCCCAGGCAAGACAACACTCACCTCCGCTCCCCAGGGGCTGGTTTCTTGGGGCTTGCAGGTTTGGGTAAGGCCTGAGGGCCAGGCTTAGCAGGGGAGGGAGAGGAGGAAGAAGAGGAGGAAGAGGAGGAAGAAGAGGAAGAAGAAGAGGAGGAAGAGGAAGAGGAGGAAGAAGAGGAAGAGGAGGAAGAGGAAGAGGAGGAGCTGGAACTGGAGCTGCTAGAGCGCCTCTTTCGCTTGGCTGGGGTTGGCTCCTGAGGACGTCCCTCTCGCACAACCTCCTTTGGGGCTGGGGCGGGGCTGGGGACCCTGTGGGAGAAGAGCAGTGTCACAAGGAAACAAAACTGCCCCAGCCCCAACCCTACCTTCCTTGGCTTGGAGGAAGGGCAGTGGGGGAGGGGTGCCTGAGAAAGGCCTGGGAGTTCTTGGAGCCCTGGAAGGCGAGTCAGTGAGCATTTCTCTGGAGAGCAGTGGCCTGAGACAACCAGACCTCTGCTAAAACAAGAAACAGGCTGGGACCCGAAGCACAAGGGATCAAGGTTAAACCTCAAGAATGTCCCTGATGGAAGAATAAGGCCTCTGGGCTCAGATGTGGAAGTTGAAGCTGGGTGGTCTCCTTCCTTGGAGAGCCGCAGCTTGGGGAGGCCCCTGTGAGTGGAGGTTGGCTGGGGAGGGGCCGTCCTGCCTGGAGGCAGGGAGAGGGATGGGATGACCTCTGAAGATCCTTCCAGCCCAGGGAGTTCCTCTTGAGGTCTAACTGCCATCCCTCCTGCTGTAAAATTAAGTCCATTTCCTCTAGTTCTGTCCTCTGTAGAGACGGAAAACTTATCATTATCCTCTAGAGAATTAATCTTTGGAGATTTTTACCTGTCCCATCCCTCCCCCCCCATAACCCCCACCCCAAGCATTCTCTTCTATCCCAGTTTGAGGTAAGAACCCCCACATCTCTTCAGAGCTAAGAACCTGTGACACAGTTTCTTCCTCCCCACTCCCTTAATCCATCCAACACCTTCCCCCCCAGGATACTCCTCAAAATCAAATCCCCTCACCTTTTCATTGCCACCTCAGGTTGAGCAGGAAGGCTAGAGCCCTCTGAGTCGCTAGAACTGGAGCCCGAGGAGGATGAGGATGATGAGGACGACGACGAGGAGGAGGAGCTGCTAGAAGATGACGAGGAAGAGGAACTCCGCCGCTCCTTTGCTGGCTGCAAGGCGGCCAATGCAGAAGGCTGCTGGGCCCCAGCAGAGGCAGGTGGCTCCCCATCCTCAGGGTGGGACACCCCAGAGGCAGAGCCAGAGAACATGCCATTGTGATCACCAGCAGAGGATGATGAGGTCTTCACTGCAGTCCCAGAGGAAAGGGACTGAGACCCTGCTCCAGAGGCAGACTGGGCCACTGAAGCACGGGGTTGGTCTGAAAAACCAGATGGCACTGGGGACCTAGGTCGATCCTGTGCTGGGGGAACAGACTGTGAAGGCCCCTGAACCGTTCTGGAGGAAGGGGACGGGGGCCGCTCAGAGGTCATTCTAGACTGGCTTGGGGCAGACGGTGGTGTTCTGGACCTGGCTCGGTCAAGAAGTGGGGGTGAAGTTCTGCCACTAACACGTTCATAAGCAGAAAGGGGTACTCTGGGGCTAGTGAGGTTTGCACCAGACAATGCTGGCGCCACCCTAGCACTGGTGAGATTTGCAGGAGTCAAGGCTGCAGGTGTTCTAGAGCTGGCAATATTCACAGGAGCTGTGGCATGTGCAGATCGAGGACCCACCAGGTTTGCAGAGGCTGGAGCCTGAGGTGTTCTGGAGCTAGCAGGGTAATTTGCAGCATTTGAAGGTGTGCCAGAGCCTGAGAGACTCAAAGCTGCCAATGCAGCTGGGGTTCTGGCTCCTGCTAGATTCACAGCTGGGGCTGTAGGGGTTCGAGGATCAGCAAGGTTCACAGCCGAAGGTGCCACTGCTGTTCTGGGGCTGGCCAAGTTCATGGCTGCTGCTGCAGCTGGGGCCCTAGAGTCAGCCAGATTCACTGCTGTTGGGATGGCAGGTGTTCTGGCACTAGCTAGGTTCATGGCAGCTGCAGAGGCTGCAGGAATCCGGCTAGCAAGGTTGGCAGCTGGCGCTGTTCTGAGACTCATGAGAGGCACTGGAGCTGGAACTTGGGACATTCTTGCAGCAAGGCCAGCAGCAGACATGGATGGAGGTGGCCGAGCAGTGCCAAGACTGATGGCAGTCAGGGCAAGTGCAATTCTAGACTGAGCATGGTTTTCTGGCACTGATGCCCTTGGATGATCAGGTATTCGAGGACCTGGACCATCCATCATGGAGCCACTGGTCTGCTGTAGGACAGACATGGGTGCTCTACCACTGCCAAGAGGTTCAAGCATTCCAGGTGATCTACATCGGTCAAGAGGAGTTGGTGACATGCTAGGACGACTGAAGCAGCTCATTCTGGAACTACTGAGTGCTACAGGAGGTGTCCGAGAACCAGAATGATTTCTTGTTGCTGGAGGAGTAGCAGATCGTGAACGATCAGAACTACTTCCAGATGCAGAACGCCTGCGGATTGCTGGAGGAGACCTTGTTAAGGACCGTTTGCCCCGAGCTGCTCGTGGACTTCGGGACCTAGAACGGCGGCGTATAGCAAGTGGCGAGCGACTTCGAGAACGTTTCCGTGGCAACAGTGGTGTTCGTGATCTAGAACGGCGCCTAATAGCTGGAGGTGTTCGGGACCTTGAGCGGCGGCGTGTCACTGGAGAGGTTCGAGAGCGCGACCTTCTTCGAGTAACAGATGTGCGAGATCGAGATCTCCTGCGAGTGACTGGAGATGTTCTAGATCTCGATCTTCTGCGAGTGATAGGTGAAGTTCTGCTTCGAGATCGCCTCCTGGTTACTGGTGGAGTCCTAGATCTGGACCTTCGACGAGTCACAGGTGGTGTTCTAGAACGGGACCTTCGGCGTGTTGGTGTTCTGGACCTTGAACGGCGACGGGTTACTGGAGGTGTTCTGGACCTGGATCGCCGCCTACTCACTGGGGATGCTCTTGATCGAGATCTTCGTCGAGTCACTGATGTCCTGGACCTTGACCGTCTCCGACTCACAGGTGAGGTTCGAGACCTGGATCTACGTCGACTAATCAGGGGTGTTCTAGACCTGGACCGCCGGTGAGCAGCCGGAGAGGCTCGAGATCTAGAGCGTTTCCATGGGGCTGGTGATGTTCGAGACCTTGAACGCTTCCGACTGGTCGGTGGTGTCCGAGAGCGGGCTCTTCGGCGACGAGAGGAAGTTCGGGAACTTTCCTGACGGGCAGGTGACCTCGAGTGGTAACCAGAGCCTCCCCTCCGCCTACGAGTGACTCGAGATCTGGATCGACTCCGCTGTCTTCTCCGGGAGGTTGACTGAGAAGAACCAGACCTATCTCGACGTCGGGTTGTCCTAGTTTTCTCTCTACGTGAGCGAGAACGGGACCTCTGTAGCCCACGGGGCTTTGGTGAAGGAGAACGGCCTCTCCTTGAAGTTGGCTTAGTGCGTGGAGATGAAGCTGAGCGCCTGCGACGTGATGATCTTGACTTTTCAGCTGGCTCTGGAGAAGACACTGAGGGACTTCTTCGGCGTCTCGGGGGAGTTCTAGAGCGGGTTTCTGGTGATGAGGAGGCAGAACGGCTCCTTCGGGAGAGCCTTGCTTTTCTAGTTAGCTCAGGAGATGATCGAGAGCTGCGACGTCGAGGTGGCGTGCGAGATTTGGTCTTTGGCTCTGGTGAGGACCTGGAGCCTCTTCGAGCTGTTCTAGATTTGGGTGGGTGCTCTGGAGAGGACTCAGAACTACTGCTTCCTTCAGTAGGGTCTCGACCTTTACTTGATGAACCTGATCTACTGCGTTTGGGAAGAGCCCGAGGGGCAGGTACTTTGGGTTCAGGAGAGGAATCAGAACCACTCTGGGCCCTGGGCCCTGCTCTCAGCTTTTCTTTAACTTCAGGGGATGAGGCAGACCTACTGCGCCGAGGAGAAGTTCTGGACTTACTGTCAACCTCTGGAGATGATCCAGAGTGACTCCTCTGCCTAAGTGGGCTTCGTGTCTTGGCTTTAGAATCTGGAGAAGAGTCGGACTCACTTCTTTCCTGAGGAGATGCACTGGGCTTCCCATCAAGTTCTTGAGACGATCCAGATCGACTTCTCTGTCCAAGAGGAGTCCTTTCTGCAGTTTTCGGTTCAACTGATGATTCTGACCCACTTCTCTCTCTCTGGGGGGTGAGACACTTATTGTTGAGCTCTGGAGATGATGGAGAGTGACTTCTTGGTCTAGGAGTCTGAGGCAACACTTTTGGTTCTGGGGAAGAATCACATTCACTCTGTCCCCTTGATGGGGTTCTAGGTAACACTTTCATTCCAGGAGAGGACCCAGAATGACTGTGCCTAGAGGGAGTCCCAGACCCATCCCTAAGTCCTGGAGAACCAGATCGGCTTCTCCTCGATGGAGTTCTGGGTAAACCATCTTTCAATTCAGGAGAACTACTTCTTTCTCTTGATGGTGTTCTTGGTACAGCATCAAGTACAGGTGATGAGATACTCTGATTTGATGACATTCCTGCCTTTTCTACTGTTTCTGGCGATAACTCAGAACTACTGTGCCTGGATGATCTTGATTGATCTTTCATATCTACTGATGGGTCTGTCTCCAGCTGGTTAAGGAAAGGCCCATTCAAATCTTCTTTTCCTTCAGGAGAAAATACAGTATTCATCTCTGTAGCAGGGCCCGAATTTCTAAATTCTAAAGGTGACCCAAAGCTGTTCTCTCCAGGAGACAGTTCTTTATGTTCTGGAGAAAAATTTGGCCCTTCCCAACAAGTGGCCACTGCAGGGACTTCTGCTTCCAAAGGTGGCTGTGACTGACATTGATCAAGAGTCAATGACGCAGCTGACCTTTCTTCTGCTTCAGGAGATGATTCAAAGTTAGTTCCAGACACTTCTTTAAGCTCTGGGGACACACGTGGCAGGACCTGGTTTGAAGATGGTTCAGACTTTTCTATCACCTCCATTAACTTCTCACTGTTTGACTCAGGTAAAGTACATTTTTGGTCCTTTGTATCCAAAGGTGATCCAGCAGCACTTCTCTCCCTTGAAGAGATTCTAGGCGAGTCTTTAGCTGGTGAAGATTCAGGTCTATCTTGCACAGGAGGGCTAAATTTGTCTCTTAGTCTGGGAGGTGATGCACTAACACTAGTATCTTCATGAAGGGATAAGCTTGTTTTTTCTATTGATTCAAGAGAAGGTTCTAATCTGCTCTGTCCCAGAAGAGATTTGGAGTCCAATGTAAGATATGGTGACTTGCTCTGCTCAGGAGACATTCCTGATTTCAACCCAGGACCTGCTGACAAGTCGCTTCTATCTTGTTTTATTGGAGATCTAGATGCCAACTCAGTGGCTGGAGATGAGGACCTAGACCAGCCACTTTTAGGTGGTGTTTGAGATTTGCTCTGCAGAGATGGAGATTCCACAGGGCCCTGTTTCACTTCTGCTTCTGAAGTATCAGGTCTTGACTCTGGCAAAACTACAGGCTGTCCTTTCTGTTGCAAAAATGAGTCAAAATAGCTCTCTGCTACTGGTGTGCTAGATGTTACTCCTGGACAAAGTGAGGATTCAGAGCAACTCTGTGGTGCTGTGTCTTTAAACTTCTCCAGGGAAGATGGTGATTTTGATTCAGAAACACTCTGCCCTGGTGGAGACTGGGGCTTTCCTCTGGGGTATGGTGATGTAGACCCTGACTGACTTAATCTTAATGGAGTTCCAAGTTGCACTTTGACATCTGGTGAGGAGGATCTAGAATGGCTATGCCTTGGTAACAGTCCAGATTCCACCTTGGAGCAAGGTGACACTGATCTGCTTTGCCTTGGAGGTGTTCTAGATGTCACTCTACTAGGACTTGGCGAAGAGGAGCCAGAATGGCTTCGTCTTGGTGACAGTATTGCCTTCATTGTGGGTTGAGGAGATGACGACTTTGATGCACTCCGCCTTGGAGGCGTGTGAGATTTCACTTGTGATGGAGAGGACCCAGAGCAGCTATGTCTAGAAGGGGTCCTAGATTTCAATTCAGGGTCAGGTGGCGATTCAGACCGGCTCTGTCTTTGTGGCGTTGCAGATTGTTCATTGGTCTGGGGACTTGCTACAGATCCTAGTTTTGGTGTTCCAGGTTTCACCTTATTGTATGGAGGTGAGCTGGAACGACTTTGTCTTGATGGTGTTTTAGATTTCTGTTTAGGTGATGGTACAGAACCAGAACGACTTCGTCTTGGTGTTCTAGATTCAGCTTTAGGTTGGGATGATCCAGATCGACTGCGTCTAGGTGGTGTCTGTGACTTTTGTTTAGGGAATGGAGAAGACCCTGAAAGGCTTCGCCTCAAAGACAAGCGAGATTTTGCTTTGGATCGTGGTGAAGAGGGAGACCTGCTCCGCCTTGAGATGTGTGATTTTTTCATTTCTGGGCTTGAGTTGGACCTGCTCCTCCTCTGAGATGCTCTTGATTTGTTTTTACGGTCTGACGAAGAGCCAGACCTGCCTCTTCTTGGTGATGTTCTAGAGTGAGATCTTCCACGTCTGACTAGACTCCTACTCCGAGATCTTCGTCTAGCTGGTGTTCTAGAACGAGACCTCCCACGCCTGGTTGGAGTCCTAGAACGTGAGCGGCCACTGCGTCTAGCTGGTGTTCTAGAGCGTGAGCGTCCGCGCCTGGCTGGTGTTCTAGAGCGTGAGCGTCCGCGTCTGGTTGGAGTTCTAGAGCGTGACCTACCACTTCTCCTGGCTGGAGATCTACTACGAGATCTCCGTCTTACTGGTGACCGGGTCCTTGATCTGCGCCTAGCAGGTGTTCTGGACCGAGACCTAGCCCTCCGAGCTGGTGTTCTGGACCGAGACCTACGCCTAGCAGGTGTTCTAGACCGAGACCTGCGCCGGCCAGGTGTTCTAGACCGTGATCTACCACGCCGGGTTGGTGTTCTAGAACGAGATCTGCCTCTGGTGGCTGGAGATCTAGAGTGTGACCTGCCTCGCCTTGCTGACCTAGACCTGCCTCTTCTCTGGGTATTTCTGCTCCTGGACCATCCTGGTCGCTGAGGCGATCTAGAGCGGCCACGCCTCTGGGGACTTCTAGATCTTGCCCACCTCTGTGCAGACCGAGACCTACGCCACTGAGGGGACCTAGATCGAGAATGACCTCTCTTAGGGGTTCGAGAACGAGATCGCCCTCTTTTAGTAGTGGCAGGGCTACGAGATCTCCCCATTCTACGAGAAGGAGTATGAGAATGTGATTTATCTCGCTTTGCTCGACCATGTGAGCGATTCTTGGGTGTAGGAGAAGAAGAAATCTCTCTATGCGTGCCAGGAACTGGTGCAAGTTTAGGGCTTTCAGGGGAAGAGCTGGCATGCCGAGAAGCTTTGGTAGGCTGAGGGGATGGTGGACAACTCTCTGAAGATGACTGGGGAGGTTTTTCAGGAGACTTAGGTGGTGAATGGCCCCGGGTTGTTGGAGAGGCCTCAGAGGGAGGGTTCACTGGTTCCTGACTTAAGGAGGTTTTTGAAAGAGGCTGTGGGGAGCCGCCATGCTGCTCAATGAGTGGAGTGGGAGCTGGTGGTTCTGGGCCTGTGCCGCTCCTTTCCGGAGAGGGGCTAGATGGAACTGCAGATTTCTGAGAGTGGAAGAGAGTGGGGATAGGGAGTATGTAAATCAACACAATAACTTCATTATCATCTGTAAAATCTCAACATCCTTTCCAAGGAAACTTTTATCCTCCCCATAATACCAATTAGTCCTCTGCCTCACCAGACACTCATATTAACACATTATCATATAAAGCACAATAGGAAAAGCATATGAAGGTAACAAAATCTGTGACCTTGAGTCTTACAAGTTAGGAATGACAGTGCATGCCTGTAATCTCAGCATCTGGGAGGCTGAGGCAGGAGATCACTGCAAATTCAAGACTAGCTTGAGCTACAAAGTGAGCTCAGGGCCAGCCTGTACTGCATAATGAGGCTCTATCTCAAAAATGACAAAAGAGAAAAAAAAACATGACCTAGTTGGGCAGGGTAACACAACCTGTAATCTCAACACTCTGGGAACCTGAGGTAGGACCACAATTCCAACTCTAGCCAAGCCTCGGGGAGCATGCCTTTAATCTCAGCACTTCAGAAACTGAGGCACAAGGACTGTCACAAGTTCAAAGCCAACCTGAGCTACAGGAAACAAAAATGGGAAAAAAAATTTTTAATATAAATTCTAATTTGGGTAATTTAGTGACTTAGCAAGAATCTGTCTCAAAACAGAATGTAAAGTGTACTATAATTAACAAAAAAATACTACTGCAAAATACTTTTAAGGACAGAACAAAAGAGCTGGGGGTTTAGCTCAGTGGTGTAAGCACCTGCCTGGCAAGCACAAGGTCATGATTTCAATAACCAATACAAAAAAAGAAAAGAAGGTTTACAGTTTGTTGGGGGGCTACTGGCTAAAAAGACATGCTGACATTATTAACTATTAACCCCTCAAATGGTATTCCAAATAGAAACAAAGAACAGTTTCCTAAAATGGGTGGCACCTCACCTAATCCTTGAGGTATAAGTACATTTAAAAAAAAAAAAAAAGAAAAGAAAATCAGCATAAGCAAAGCTTGTTTTTGGTTTTTGGGGACAAGGTCTCACTGTGTAGCCCAGGCTGACCTCAATCTCATGGTGATTCCTCCTGCTGAGAGCTGGGATTATAGGTGCCTTGCCTCCATACTCTGCATAAACAAAGTTCTGAGAATATGATTTGTGGGAAAAATTAAAAAACTGACCAGGAACTACAGATGCAGTTAGTAGCAGAATACACATTGAGACCTACTCTAGGTTAAAGCCTCAGCCCAGGAATAATAAACTGACCAGGATGGCTGAAGTTCAGGGAAAAACGATACTAAAACTATAGAAGCCTTGATGATAATTCAAATACAATGAGTAAAATTTCTGAGGTGTGCAGGTCCTCGACTTGGAAAGTTAACTATGGATAAAATGACAGATCAATTAAAGTTACATCACAGAAGCTAAAGCAAGAAAATACAATCAGAATTTAGAATTAAAATAAAGGACATAAAACAAAAATTACTGAAAAGACCACTCATGTGTTTTCAAACTACTGACACTAACGCAGTGTGTTGAAAAATTTTAATGCATTATAACCAGCATGTAATGAAACAGTAAATGTAATTTAAACTTTTGTTTCAATTCTTAGTATCTAGTGAAGTTTGATTCTACAGTCTTGACTATTCAGTCACTCACAATTATAAAATATGTGCAGATATGCAGATAACTTTGTGTAAGGAAGAAAAATACACACAAAAAGGACTTTTTGTCTTTCTGAGACAATCGTTATGTATTCCATGTATTGTAGGCTAGCCTTGAACTATATAGGCCCAGCTTGCCTCAAAACTCACAGCAATCCTCCTGCCCCAGCCTCTTAAATGCTAGGATTACAGGCATGTGCCACCTGCCCAGCCTAATTCAACTACTCTGAATAAACTTATCATCTAGCCATGCCTATAATCCTGCAAACCTTGAGAGGTTTTTTAAGCAGGAGGATCACAAATTCAAGCCTAGTCTAGGGAACTTTTACAAGATTACATTTCAAATCCCTGGTATCAAAAAACATTACATTTCAAAATGGAAAATAAAAAAGCTGGAGCTATAGCTCAGTGTAAAACCCCTGGGTTCAATCCCTAGTAAAAGGCAGAGAGGGTATTCCCCTTTACTTCACACCTGTCCTAAAACTTGGCAGAAACTCAGGAACTTACCTCCTTCTTGTCTTTGTCTTTGTCTTCGTAAGGACTGCTAGGCTGCCTTGTAGAGAGCTCTGGACTATTAGGCCGTTGTGTGTTTGTGGTACCTAATTCACTGGAAGGTGGATCTCCCACCCCTTGGCATCCTGAACCAGGGGAAGGACTTCGTCCAGTCAAGACAGTTATATGGGTTTTAGCTGCAGCACTTCGAGACCTGTGGGAGTTAATGGGTAGTGGCGGAATGCAAGGTCATCAGCTCAAGGGAGAACAGAAAACCCCCTCCCCGAACTCCCATCCAACTTTAACTGTACAACCCTCTTCCAAGAGACCTTAGTTACGTGACTCCAATCATTCAAGCAATAGTCAAACTTTGTTCTGTCTTCCTAACACAATCCCCAAAAAAGTTCTCCCTCTCCCCCTTTATTCACCTCCCCCAAACATCCCCAAGCCCACCACCAGGCCCATTCCCTACCTGCTTCATTCACAACTCACCTCTCAGCCCACCTCCTTCAGGAAGCCTTCCCCGATTAAGGAAGCCAGGGTAAGGATTCCTTCCTCCCCCAGACACCATGAACAGACCCCCCCTCCCCTATTCTGGCAGTCCATATACAGCATAACAAAACAAAACAAACAAATTTTAAAAAAAAGAGAGAAGGGGAAATGTATATGTCTGTCCATCCTGTTGCTTTAGCCTGTCAGCTCCTAGAGGGCAGGGACCGTGTCTTCCGAATGGTCTGTGCAGCGCCTAGCACACCGTGGGCGCTCAATAAATATTAAGTTGATTAACCCACAATTCCCTCACCCTCCCCTCCTCTTGGACTACCCCTTACCGACTTCGAGAAGTATCAGAGGAAGAAGCAGAGTCAGCAGAGGTTGAACGGTGGGCCCGTCGGCTCTTGGGAGCTGGTGTTGTACTACGAGACCTGAAGAAGACCACCACATAGCTCAAGATAATGTCACATTTATACTGGATGCTCTTTACCCATCTCTCAACCTTTTATCATTCAGAAACATGACATTCTACCCTCTCCTCCAAGATATCACTCATCTAATTACTAAGCAAACTGCCCTCAAATTCACTCACCGTTTCCGTTTCTTGTCTTTAGATTTACGTTTGCTCTTTGGAGTGGGAGACCTGGGAAACAAAGCAAGTTGTTACACAGGAAATTTTTTTTAAAAGGAAACCAAAGATCTGAGAGGCACTGATACCACAAAAGCTCAATAAATCAAAATATCAGTAAAGTAGCTTTACTCAAGAAAACCTCAAAAAAAAAAACACAAAACAAAAAAACCCTCTCTGATCAAATAAACAGCAATCAAGGGGGAAAAAAGAGCAAGCAAGGTATTCAAGTAACAGTTCCCTACTTCCATTTCCAATACTCTTCTATAAGCCAAAGAGCTCTTACCTGTGCTTCCGTTTCTTTGACTCAGATTCTGACCTGTTAAAAAAAAAAACAAAAAAAAAAAACATAAAGCCATATATAGGCCAGAACTCAGTAAGCTCCAATTATTGTAAGTACTTTCACTGCATACCTGTGCTTCTTTTTCTTTGAGCTTTTCTTTCTCTCCCGTCGAGGAGAGCTGCTCTCTGACCTGCTAAAAATGGGTTCAAAAGGAAGGTCATTCTGCTTGGCTTCTTTCCTGGTCCTCCCACTTACCTACAACTCATCCTCAAAAGTGGTTCTAAAGCACGTTAACAATCCCAATCAATACTTTTTAGACCTAGGCCCAGAACTTAATTTTTTTACTCTGTAAGACATACTTAAACCTTAAATCAACAAATCTAAAAATAAAAGCAAAACTCCAGAAACCCAAAATGTTGCTAGCCAGTTCTTAAGTGACAAGGACACAGACAGATTTAACCCTTGTAAGAAGCTTCTCCCAACTAAAACCTGAAATGCTAACTTCTTCTGACTTTTCTGACAGATGCCACTTGCTCCATGAAAACAGAATCACGGTCTACAAAGTATACCATAAGATTGGTCCCAACTAATTTACCGTCCTCTATCTTTCTTCTTTTTCTTCTTCTTTTGCTTTGGGGTTGGTGAGCGAGAACTGCTGGATTCTCGCACAAGGCTGCAAAAAAAATAAAATGATAGCTATCAGGACAAATTCTTAAGATGTTTCAACCTCAAAAGAATAAAATATCAAGAATTTGGAAAAAATAATACACACACACAAAGCAGGGTGCTTAAAACTAAGAAGAGAAACTAATACTTGTTGCTTGATCTTGAATACCTGTAAGGTTTGGGAGGCTCAGGAGCAGGTTTGGCTTCTCGAGCACGACGCTGGGGATCAAAAGAGCTGCCATCCACATAGGAATCACTGATACCAAAAGCAGCACGTAGTCGCTCATTCTTTTTCTCATTTAATTCTGCCAACTGATGGGTCTCAGTTACCCTAGAGAAACAAAAGCCAAAATTCTGAAGGATATAAAAAGCAAAAAGCATAGCCACATTCAGAATGTAAGCAAAAGCCAAATCACCATCGGGTAAGAAAGACAAAAGCAAGGGGAAAATTCCAGGTAAGAAGACACAACAGCAGTATAGAGTCTACAGGAAACCAAGGGAGAGCTCAACACTCACGCTGGCCTCTGCCCTGGGGTCTCCTCCTTGCCCCCAGGATTCACATCCTTCTCCAGCAACATGAGTCGAAAGGTCGCCACTTTCTCCTGAATTTGTTGTTCCTCGTACCTAAAGGACAAATTCCTTTCAGGTTAGAGCTTGACAGGGCACCTTTCCCAGTCCCAAGTTTACATTTTCTTCTTCCCAACAGGGTCTATTCCTTCTCGGTGGGAATTTTTTCACTCACTGTCACCCGAGAACCCCATTGTTCTGATCTTTCCTGTCATCTTTGTTCCCTCCATTCATTATATCCTCTAGAACAGTGGATTTTAAACATGCTACAATTCAGGGGCCAAGAAAGTAAAGTTAGCTGGCAAAGTTCCCAGTGCTCCTCCCCAACTTTGATAAGAATGGATCTTTTACTTCCTGAGACTCCAAAGAGATATTAAGTAAAATAAGAATCATTGCTGAAGTTTGAAAACCACTGCTCTAAAAGGTTTTTTCCTTAGTGTGCTCCTTTACCAAACTTTCACTTCCCTACCCACCCCATGATACTTATTCACGTATTCTTCCAATTCCTATTTTTCTACAAATTCCTATTTTTCCACCTCTACATTCCAAGCCTCAATCCTTAAATCCATTTACTTCTTTCCTACAAATGACAACACCTGTTAGTTTATCTAAATCATTTCCTGCCTGATCTGATTTTCTGACACCTGATTTTTGCTCTTCAATGGCCCTTTTTTCCCCATGTGCATCCACCTAAATAATACAGACTCCCTGAAGCTCCCATGTATGTTCCAGGTGCAGTTTCTTCATCTACTTTACACTGTATCTTAATTCTTTTCAATTCTCTAAATCATCTACCTCCTCCCCTACAACTCCTTTCCAGGCCTCTTTCAACCAGCCCGAAGCGCCACACATCCCATCTAACACCCAGCTCTGCACTCGTTCAGTGCTTGGCTCTCCCAAACCCTCCCCTCACCCCTGCTCTTCCATCATCTCCTCCAGCTCGAGGCATCGCAGCTCCACGCGCCGCTTGCGCTCGTGGTCCAGGATGTCAGGATTAGGCCGCTTCACCAGGGCAGCCTCCAGGCGCCGCAGTTCCTCCTCTCCCTTGTAGTCAGGCCGCTCACCACGGCGGCCCCTCACCAGGGACAGGTTGCGCTGGACGTAGCCGTTGGTGCCGCTGCCCCGGGGCGTCGGCAGCCCGATCCCGTTGTACATGGCCCTGTGCCCAGGGGGGGCACCACCACTCCTGGGGGGAGCGGGGAGACACGGGTCAGGCCCCCTGACTCCAAACTAACCACTTACCACCTCCCATGTCCCTACTCTCCTTCGAGCCTATTTCAGCAGTTATCCTTATACTACATCTTTATTAACTGCGTTCTTCCTTACTCTCTTGATTTCCAAATAAAGCCCCTCGCATTCATCAATGCTTCCTTTCTAGCAAAGCTTACCACAGTTCTTAGTCTTTTTTCTCCTAATGCTTTTTACAGAATTCTAAGCCGTTTCTCCTTACATTTATATTTCCTTCTTTCACCATCCTAGGAAAACAAATTTCCTCTTTTCTCTCAAATCTCTCCACACTACCCCTATATTCTTCACTGGTGCTAATATACACAAGTAGTGACTTCAACTTTTTTTTTTTTTGCAGTACCAGGGATGAAACTCAGAACCTCACACTTGCCAGGCAGGTACTTACACCACTGAGCTAAATCCAACTTCAACTTTTCTAATGTTTATACCCTCCAAATAAGACACAACCAATACTACACTATATCATGTAACAGTTAAGGGCCCACAGTACACATCTTCCCAGGATTCATCTAAGAATTTCAAACTATTCAGTAAAAACACAAAAAGAGACTGAACAGTCCCTAAGCATAAGAACTGACTGGCTGGTTAACATAAAACAAGTGCCCTTTGCAGTCTCACACCTAACTACAGGCCAACATGCACATGGAGCCATGAATATGTAATCTTACTCTTCGTCTTCTTTCTTTGATCCCAAATATTTATAGCTCTTATCAACAACTATCCTGGTATTTATTGCTTCCATTTCCTCCCCAATAGGATTTACCACATGACTTGTAGCTCCTCCAAGTCTCAATGGCTTTTATTAAATATTATCTGCCTTTTATTTGATGTCTTAAATATGAAACCAGCCTCCTCTGTTCCGAATGTTCCTTATTTTTCTCTATATATCTTGCCCTAAGCTTATCTATATAAAATCTTAAATCTCTATATTTCATTTTCATTCACCTTTAGCAGCTGACTTTACCAACCTGTTGCATACTTCCTATTTTTTCTCTTCTAATCCTATCTTATCATTTACATGTTAACTTATGCCTTCTGCCAAATTCCATTCTCCCAATTCATCTCATCCCCAGCAGGGCTGCAAAGAACCTCAAAGCCTGTTTCTCTAGCTAGATTTATTGGCTGTGTGCTACTTATGCTGTTTCTCTTTCCAAAGTATTTTCTCCAGAAAGCACAACTGTGTGAGATACAATTACTTCTGAAAACCCCAACAAATAAGCAAAGCACAATTAGTCAAAAAAAAAAAGAAATGGGATTGAAATACTGCATTTAGAAAATCCCAGAATAAAGCATCACACAGCTGCCTAGAGAAAAGACATCAAAGCATGAAGAATGGAAAGAAAAGTTATGTGAAGATATTAACATAAAGAACATTTGCCCTCATTCAAATCGGATAGGTCCCTGCTCAATCTCAGTATGAGACTCAAAAGAAAATTATAGGAAACACGAAAGATATACCATGGGATAAAGGAGTAACAGATGAGACTAAATCCAGAGAATCACAAGCAGGAAATTCAAGACAAAATCAAAAACTACAATGCAAGAAGTTGGTTTCTCATTTTTCTCGCTTAAATTTTGTAAAAATCAATCCCCCTCCACTCTAACCCCAGATCCATTCGTAACCTAACTTCTGCTTCCCTTGCATAATGCTTCTGACCTGCAATTAATACTTCAATCTAATCATTCACCCACACTTCCATACCTCACATAAAAATTCTCCCTTTTCCTCGGGGAAAAGACAATAGCTACGAAGCAAAGGATAGTAATTCACAATGTTTTGGCTAATTTTTAGGAAACAACCATAGGTGGGGGTACTCCAAAGTACAAAACCACAGTACCGGGGGCTGTGGATACAGCTCAGTTGCAGAAGTGCCTGCCTGGCAAATTGCGAGGTCGTGAGTTCGACCCTCGGTACCAAAAAAATAAAACCACGTTCACGGCATTAAAAGGAGGAAATAATACCAGTAACAAAAACTTCCAAGACCAGACTCTAGAAACGAGTCCACAGACTGGATATGCAAAAATCACCCAAGATAAAAGGAGAAAGTAAAACCTGAAAAGGACAACAATTTTTCCTGTGGAGCCGGGCACGGTGGCACATGTCTGTAATCCCAGCACTCAGAAGGCTAAGGCAGTAGGATTACGGCCAATTCGAGGCCAGCCTGAGCCTATACAGTGAGTGAGTCCAGGCCAGCCTGCACTACATAGTGAGACTGTCTCCAAAAAAAAAAAAAGTTCCTGTTGGAAAATTACCAGAATGCCAAACTAGTAACCAAGTAGAAAACGACCTCGAAATCTAATATTGATACTCAAGAAAGGAAAAGACACCAAAAGAATGGAAGTGTGTCCAGAAAACGGACCTAGGTGAGTGTAACAAACTAAGCATTGGGACACTGTAGTAGCGGTGCACACTATGGAGCCCAGAAAGTTAAAACATCAAAGAAACAGCTCTAACCCAATGTACTGAGAACGAAATGGAAGACTAAATTTTCCATTCACGACAGAGAACAGTAAATGGAAACAGAGGCTTATGACTTTCACGCAAGGTAATCCCCTCAAACAAGACACTAGAACACCCAGAGTCTAGAATTTTCCCAACGAAAAGCTCCAAAAGCTTTCCCAGCTTTAACACTTTTAGTATCAAACAAAAGGCGCACATGGCCTACCTTTCGAACAGACTGAATATGGTTCTTTCTTTTCTGATTTCCAATATTTGCAGCTTTCCCCCCCTCCCTTAATAATTTCACAGCTGATACTACCGAGTCCAATCTGCTGCAATCCAGGTCAACTAGTGCAAGGTCCTCCCCGCGCTGAATCGGCGTAGAAGACTATTTTCGGCCTTGGGGAATGGGGGAAGGGGCGCGGCGCGGCGCGGCGCCCCGCAGTCTAGGCGACTCGGGGCCGATCCACAGACCTCCCCCCGCTCTCAGAGCGTCGGGAAAGTAAAAGGCCTAGGATGAAGAACGGATCCAGGCCAGAGGAATGGATCCCTGAGAAGCCTCACCACCCACTTCGCGCTACTTAAAAGCCGCAAAGGGCTGCGAGTGAATACCGCCTCAGCTGCACGCGCGGGGGAGGCGAGGAGCCGAGTCTCGCGCGATCCCTTCCGCTGAAGGCGCGCGCAAACTCGAGCGCAGACGGCGGCACGCGCCGTTGCCATGGGGGAGGGGCGAGAGAACCTAAGGCCCTGCACCAGAACAGCGCGAAGGGGGAGGGGAGGCAAGCAAGGGAGGGCCTCCGCGCAAGACGAGCGCGGCGAGCACGAGCGCGTGCGCGCGGAGGACTGGCGCTCTCCGCGCGCTTTGGCCCAGTGCCGGGGCCGCCACCCCTCCCCCACCCACCTCGCGCACTCCCCCACCCTCTCACCCGCCGCCGCCTCCTCCTCCGCCTGCCGCCTTCGAGGAGAGGTCCTGCCGCTGCTTGATCACCTAAGTCCTTCAACGCCTGAAGCCGCTGCCCAGTCTCGCCGGTCCGCCCGCCTCAGACGACACGGACGCCTCGTCGTTTCCTCAGGGGCCGCAGCAGGCTCCGACTGCGCCACTCGCACCCAGCTTGGGCCGCGCTGCACGTCAGCACGATTAAGTACGTCAGCACGCAACCGCGCGCGCCGCAAGGACCGCCGGGAGCAGTGGTACGCCTTAAGACTGCGCAGGCGCTAAAACTACACCAGGAAGTCTAGTGAGAAAGAGAAAAGGAGCTTGGGCTCGGTTACCGAGAAACTACGAGTCCCGTCGGCCAGTGCGGGAAAGGGCGGGGGAGCGGGTCCAAGCCGCAACGTCTGCAGTAGTCTTCTGCTGGGGGAGGGGCTCAGGACGTAGCACCACATCCAGTGGCACCCCACCCTCTTCCAAGCGCATCTTGGGCTCCGGCTTACAACCCAAAGTGTGCGAGCTGTAGTTCAGGCACGGCCTGGAACCCATATATAGGCCCAGTGTGGGGCACGGCCATTTTGTCTCCATGTTCGGTAGCGATGGCTGGAGATGGAGAAGGTGCCCAGTTCTTTGTGACTGTGGCCCTCTGCGGGGAGCCCCAGACTGTGCACCATACGTCTTCCCACGCTTGGGAGGAATCGCCTCAGACCCCACCTAGCAGGTCCCGTTGGAATCCTTCAGGGTTTTCCAGCTGGAGACCTGGGAGGCATTTATATTATCTTCTGGTGAAGAGACCAGGCATCAGATGCAATTTTTTCACCTGAAGACCCTTGAAGGTATTGTATATAAAGGTGCACACACGGATGAATGTGGCAAGAGATAAAGTTAAAAGCACCCTGAAAGTACTGTGGGAAGCCAGGTGAGGTGGCGCACACCTGTAATCCCAGCACTCAGGAGGCCGAAGCAGGAGGATCATTGCAAGTTCGAGACCAGCAAGGACTACACTGTGAGCTCAAGGCCAGCCTGAACTGCATAGCGAGACCCTGTCTGAAAAAGACAAAAAGAAAAAAAAAAGTACATAGGGGTTAGGGGTAGGTATGAGGACCAACCAAGGGCTCCTGCACACTGGGCAAGTACTGTATTTCTCCGCTGACCTTCCTGTTAAGTTTTCTTTTTTCTTTCTTTTTTTTTGGTGGGGGGGGTACCGGGGATTGAACTCACAACCTCTCCCTTGCAAGGCAGGTATTTATGCCGCTGAGCTAAATCCCCAGCCTCCTGTTAAGTTTTCAATCATTTGTGTGTGTATATATCCCCCACGTTTTGAGACAGTTCAGTTCAGGCTGGCCTTGAACTCACTGTGTAGTCTAGGCTAGTCTCTAACTCGTGAGGATCGTCCTGCCTTAGCCTTCTGAGGAGTGAACCACTATGCCCAGCTTCAGAGTCCTAGGAGAATGTAGATGTTGAGAGTTAACCATTACCAGTCAAGCAGACCTGCAGAAACTTGCATTTCAACTACAATCTAAATTGGCACCCCTGCAACTGGCTAGTAACCTTGGACTTGCCTCTTGCCATCCAGGTTATCACAAGGTAAACAGTTAATGTTCTGCATTGTTGGAGTGTAAGGAACTAACTTTGATACTGATATAGGAGAAATAGAACTGTTAACCTGTTCAAAGTCAGATGTGCGGAGTTCCTGTCCACTGAGATCAAAGATTGAATTCCAAGGGACAAACGAGGTTAAGAGTAGGAAAGGTTTATTGAGAGTTAGCTCCTGAGAGACAAGAGGGGTCCAGACTGGGTTGCCACTGAGGCCCTTTGTCCAGAATAATTTATTCTGCAAAGTCACAATGTGGGTACTACATGGGTCAAACTATAATCAATCAATAAGATTAGAAATTTAGCTAATATTACTGAAATAAGGAAACAGGACTAAGGTTTTATGGTTAGCATCACTAACCTTGGTTTATCTATGACTTCTAAAACTGGAATATTTTTGAGAAAGAGATGGGTCCAGTCTGATACATATCTGGATTTAATGGACTGGGTGGTATTAGTTACAGTATAGTCTCAAGTTTCTCTTTGTCCCTTAGGGAAGAAGTAACTTTATCTTGAGGCCTTGCATTCTTCAGATGCACCTCCAGAAAGTTTTCTAGAAAGAGTAGAAACCATTGGCTCAATTTGGGTTTGTCTGATATATTGTTAGATTCAGGTTTTACTCTTTTGGCAGGAAGACCATAGAAGAGATGCTACATTCTTGTAAGTGATTTGTATGAAGAGGCATGTGCTACCTAGTGGTTTCATGGCTGCCAACACTAACTTATCTGAAGCGGTATGGCATGTACCTGTAATCTCAGCTACTCAAGAGGCTATGGCAGGAAGACTGCAAGTTTAAGGCCAATCTAGGCAATTAAGTAAGATCTTGTCTGAGAAAAGGTTGGGGATGTAACAGCAATCCTAGGATCAATCTCCAGTACCACCAAGGGGGGAGTCAACTAGGTTTTTCTGCTGTAAACTTTCCAATTTACTCTTCTGTGCCAGGGTGATGGTTTGTGTCATAACCCCACCCCCTCCCAAATGTTCATGCATGATAGTTTTGATCCACAAGGTGGCACTATCAGCACCTTTACTTTTTTTTTTTTTTAAGGACTTTTTTTTTCTTTTTTGATAAGGGGGATTGAAATCAGGACCTCAAGCTTGCAAGGCAGGCGCTTATGCCTGCTGAGCTAAATCCCCAGCCCTTTTAGGACCTTTAAAAGATGGAGCTTAGGGCCACAGATTTAGCTCAGCAGCATGAGTGCCTGCCTGGCAAGTGCTAGGTCGTGAGTTCAATCCCTGGTACCAAAAAAAAAAAAAAACATGAAGCTTAGTGAATCAGTTTGGAGTATACCCTGAGAAGATATTAGGGGAAGGTAAAGGAAGCCAGTCTGTACCTGGCTTCCTTTTTCTTCTTTATTTCTTCCTCTCATATATGCTCCCACTATTGCAATCTATCATGAAGTGATGCAGCCAAGGGCAGAAGGCCCTTGCAGCCTACACAAAGCTATTTGGCCTTTCAACTTCCAAAACTGAGCTAAATAAGCCTCTTTGTTATATTACCTTGTTTCGGATATTTCATTATATTAATGAAAAGCAAACTAATATCAGGAATTATTACTTCTGGGCCCTCTCAGAAGATGGAGCTGAGAAATGGATAAAATATATACCCATCTCTATGAGTTCACGCTGGTATCTTCAATTTCTAGCTAATGCTGCTGAGTTTATTCGGTCTTTTACCCTCTTTATCAGTTTCTTTCTCCTATGCTGTGAAATGTGGCTTCCACCTCCCCAGTATATTTGCTGATTTGCTTCAGCTTAGAATCATAAAAAGTAGCCTTAGAATTGTTCCTCCAGGCCAGGCGTGGTGGCTCACGCCTGTAATCCCAACACTAGAGAGGCTGAGGCAGGAGGATTGTTGCAAGTTCAAGATCAGCCTGGGCTACAAAGTGGGCTCAAGGCCAGCCTGAACTGCATAGCGAGACCCTGTCTCAAAAAGACCAAAAAAAAAAAAAAAAAAAAGAATTGTTTCTCCATGTTTCTTATGGTGGACAGTGGAAGAAGCCTACCAATTGGAGCTCAATGTTTTTTTTAGTTCTTTCTGTCTTTCGTGTGAGGGCATATACTCTTAATACTATAATCAAAAGTTACTCCAGTTATTTGATTTTATTTTTCTCATCCTTTAAGTGATTTTTGTTATTCATTTTAAATATAGATTCATTTTAAATATAGTTTGGTTCATTTGTTTCTGTTTTTTGTTTGTCTTTTTGAGACATGCAGTTCAGGCTGGCCTTGAACTCACAGTGATCCTTCTGCCTCAGACTAGAGTGCTGGGACTACAGGTGTGTGCCACCACACCTAGTTTTATCATTTTTCTATGTATCAGCATGTAAAGTAATTCCAGTATTTTGGAGGGTTGTTTGTTTGGGTTTTTTGTTTGTTTTTGAGACAACTCACACATGCTATGTAGTTCAGGCTGGTTTTGAACTCAGAATGTAGTCCAGACTGGACTTGAGTTTTTGTTTTGTTTTGTTTTGTTTTGTTTTGTTTTCCTGCACCTGGGATGGAACTCTGGACCTCATCTTTACCAGGTTGGGCCCTCAGCCAACTAAGCTAAACCCCAGAGCTCCAGACTGGACTTGAACTCAAGCAATCCTCTTGCCTCAGTCTCCTGAGTGCTGGGGTTATAGGCGTGCACCACTATCCCCACTAATTCTAACAGTTTGTACTTACCAACAACCCTTCGTTGCATAACCAAACGTATATGTATTTTCATATTGTTAAAGACATATCTTCAGAATAATTTTCTAGAAATAGGAATACCAAAACAAAAAAAGTAGCATTAGGAGTTTTACTAATGATGCCAGATTTCTCTCAGTAAGGGTTAAATTCATTTGCATTCCCAGCTAGTAATGAGAGTGCCTACTTGCCCACAGCCTCACCAATAGAGGGAGTGCTGTATTTCTGAATTTTTACTGATCTGCTAAGCAAGAAATAGTGTCAATAATCTCTGGTGATGAAATTTATGTAACACAAAACTTACCATTTTAATTATACAGTTCTGTGGCATTAAGCACATTTATGATGTCATGAAACCACTGTCCAGTGCCAGTACTTTTTTAAATATCTCAACAGGAAATCTGTACTGTTTAAACAGTAATTCCAAAACTGGGTCTGGTGGTGCACACCTGTAATCCCAGCATTTGGGAGTTAAGGCAGGAGGATTGTTGCAAATTCGAGACCAGCCTGGGCTACAAAGTGAACTCAAGGCCAGCCTGAACTGCATAACAAGACCCTGTTTCAAAAAGACAAATAAATAAATAAAAAGAACAATAACTCCACATCCCCCGCTCCAGCCCCTCCTAACATGTGATGTACAGTCTGTCTCAATGAATTTGCCTGCTCTAAGAACCTCATGTAAGTAGAATTGTACATGTTTGTCTGGCTTGTTTCACCAGTTTAAAAACATCAGTTTAGGTTTTAGAATTTCATTATTATGACTGAATAATATTTTATTGTATGGATAGACAACATTTCATTTATGCATCTATTCATTAATGGGTACTTGGGTTGTTTATAGTTTATGTTTTCGTTTTGGTTTTTGGTTTTTTAATTTTAGTAGGGATTAAACCCAGATGCTTCTTATTGAGCTACATCTCAGCCCTTTTCCTTATTTTTTATTTTGAAAAAGGATCTCCCACCAGGCGTAGTGGCTCACGCCTGTAATCCCAGCACTTGGGAGGCTGAGGCAGGAGGATCTTTGTAAGTTTGAGACCAGCCTGGGCTACAAAGTAAACTCAAGGCCAGCCTGAACTGCATAGCAAGACCCTGTCTCAAAAAGACAAAAAGAAAAAAGAAAAAGGATCTCCTTAAATCACTAAGTTGCTCAGGCTGAGCTCAAAGTTGCAGTCCTCCTGCCTCAGTCTCCCACTTGCTGGGATCCCAAGTGTTTGTCACCACACAATGCACAAATTTTTATTTTATTTTATTTTGCTGTTTTTTATTTAAAGTTTAAAAATTTTTTTGTCTTTTTGAGACAAGGTCTCTGTGCAGTTGAGGCTGGCCTTGAGCTCACTTTGTAGCCCAGACTGGTCTCGAACTCTCAACAATCCTCCTGCCTCAACCTCTCCAGTGCTAGGATTACAGGCGTGAGCCACCACACCTGGTTTAAAATTTTTAATTTTAATGAAATCAAATCCCCTATCTCAATAGTGTTTTAATTTGCATTTCTCTTACCTTGAGTGAGGTGGAACATAAAATACATTTTTTTCTAATAGAAACTTACAATCTTAGTTAAACTAAACAACTATAAAGCTGGGCATGGTAGTGGTACACTCCTATAATCCCAGCACTCAGAAGGCTGAAGCAGGAGGTTTACCATAAGTTTGAAGCCAGTTTGGGCTACATATCTTAAGGCCAGCCTGAACTACATAGTAAGATCCTGTTAAAAAGAAAAAAGAAAACTAAAAAATTTAAACAACATCTATTGTGAATGGTAGGTTGGGTTTCAGTTTCCCCATCTGCGAAATGGAACAGATCAAGTATGCTGTCTGAGGTCCCAGACAAGCTGCTGATCTTTGTCTTAAGTTCACACATCTCTGAAAATTAGAAGAAAAATAGTTTGCTGATGAGGTGCTGGAAGAAATCTCTGGGGAGAAGGCCATCTGAACCAGTCCTGGATCAGAAACCCCTCTAAGTGGCAGGGACATCTGATGATAACCTATGGGCTTGTGGGATGTGAGCAGAGGAACTGCACACTTAGAAACAGAGAGGGACACAATCCAAAGGGGTCACAATAATTGGGAAGCAGATGAAGCTCTGTGGAGGAACTCAGTGAAGTCCCAGGCACCTGGGCCAACATGAAGAAGCAAAGGACAAGCAAGTGACTGAGTCTAATGCCCCTCACAGTTTAAAGTTTATCAAAGTCTCTCCCAGAGGCCACAGCATCCTGCAAATACCAGGGTGTCTTATGGATGTGTGATCATTTTCCTGCCTGTTTCACAGCAGCCTCTGCAGTGTTATCCAGCCTTTATCCTTCCAGCATTTTCACTGCCTACACCTGCATCCTGAGGCAGCTCGAAGGCTATATAGCATAATCCACACCCTGGCAGCAGAGCTGAATCCCTAGGATCCACGGATTTCTTGTGAAAGGACGTTTTGAGGGTACCTGGCCAGTTGCAGAAAGGCAGCACAATTGGTCTCACTGCACTTAATGTGTCTTTGTCTACCTACCCACTGTTCATCTGTGGGCTGACAAGGCTGGGCTACATTTTGTCTTAGTGAAGACTCTGGTACCTAGCAAAAGTCCTGGCCCTAGAAAAAAGTTGCACGTTTGTGTATCCTCACCAGACTCGTGTCTATAGCAGGTGGCAAAGAATAAAGTCTTCCCGCTCCTGAGGAGATCCAAGGGTACACCACTGCAGAAGCAAGCCCTGGTCTTTGCTCTGTAGGCAGTGAGCCAAGGTCTTCAGCACAGTTCATCTCTCTAGCTTTTTCCACCTCTCCTGACATTTCTAGGCAGGTGCAAGGACCATGGGTCCCCAGGACAGAACTCCCACCTGGCCATAGACATATATGACTTCTCTGTTGCTGGGCACTATAGCCCTGGGGTGTAAGGGGAAGCCCTCTGGAAGTCTGCTGGGCAACTTTCCACTTTCACTTTTGATTCTGGAGGTACGCAGGAAGAAAGAAATGCAAGACTGGAGGGTCTCTCAGAGGGTCCTGTTGCTAGAAACATACCTAAAACGACATTGGGGCTGGGGATTTAGTTCAGTGGCATAAGCGCCTGCCTTGCAAGCACATGGCGTGAGTTTGATCCCCAGTACAGATTAAAAAACAAAACAAAACAAGGCATTGCCTTCTCTCTGATATGTTCCTGTCATTCCCATCTGGATAGGTTATACCATCATCCAGGCAAGAAAACTGACAGCTGCTCCTCAGTCTTTCCTTCAGGGTAAATCAGGGCTCAACTTCACTAAGTGGATTAGTCTATGAATGAGCTCATAATTTTATGGCATTATTGAGAGGTAAAGGACACAGGAGGTTGAACTTGGGGACTGTTTCTGGCCCCCACATCCTCCTTCTTTGGCTCTTCCTCTTTCTCTCTGCTTCCTGGCTGCCATGAGGTGAGCAGCTTCCCTATGCCATGCCCTTCTGCCATGATGTTGGGACTGCCCTCATCTTGGGACTTAGAAGCAAAGGACCCGGCTGACCAGGAACCAAACCTTTAAAACCATGAACGAAAAGAAAGCTTTACTCCTTTAAGTTGTTTTCCTCAAATAGTTGGTTGCAGTCTAAAAAGCTGACTAACAGTTTCATACAATATAGTAGGTTGAACAGTGGTACCCAAAATTTCATGTCCACCCAGGCATGAACTTTGGGTTTAAAATAAAAGGATGTACACATGTAATTGAATTAAGGATCTCAGGGTAACACTGTCATGAATTTAGGGTGGACCTAAATCCACTGACTGGTGTTCTTTTAAGAAGAGAAGGGAACAGAGACACACAAGGACAGAAGGCCATGGCAAGACGGAAGTAGAGACTGGAGTGATACACAAGCCAAAAACACCAGGAGAAACTGGAAGAGACAAGAAGGACTCTCCCCTAGAGCCAGCAGGAATGTGGCCCTGCTTCTCCTTCGATCTCAGACTTCTGCCACCACAACCATGAAAGAATCCATTTTTGTTGTTTTAAGCCTTCAAGTTTGTATTATAATATTAGGACCGGACCAGGAAAGTGCTACACACTGTAAACCATGTTCACTACAGGAAACTTGAGAACATACAGAAAAACAAAAAGGGGAAAAAGGCATGAATGTAGACAGTTCTTCCCCCAGAAACAACTACTGTGAGCATTTTAGTGTGTGTGACAACAGAACAGTATGTATTTCTAAAATGCAAACTCTTAAAATACTTTTTTGGTTTTGGCTTTCTTGTTGTGTTTTACTTTATTTTGTTTACTTGTTTGAGACAAAGTGATGTTGTGTAATCCAGGCTGGTCTTGAACTCATAATCCTCCTGCTTCAATCTCCTAGGTACTAGAACTACAGGTGGATACCACCATGCCTGGCTGGCAACTTCTAAAATACTTAAAACCATTTCACACACCTACAGGATAACATCCAAACTTCTTAATAGAGCCTTCCAGAGCTGGGCCTTTTTGGAACCTCTTCTCTGACAAGCAGGGGTATGCACACCTGTGATAGTGCATTCAGGCAGGTGGGTCACCATGAGTTTGAGGCCAGCCTGGTCTACATAGCAATACCCTGTCTCCAAAAATATAAATCAATCTAAATTAGATTAAATTTAAAAACTACTTTTTAAAAATCTGGAAGTCAGCTTTATCACCCTTTATCAACTAAGACTATCTATGTTTAAAATTAAAATATAAAGAATAAAATAAATATTAAAAAAACAATGAATGAATAAACATAGGAATTACACAAGACAGACTGATATAAACGCTTCAGTTTTCCAGTGGAGAGTCCCAAAACTCAGTCAGTGACTGCTTCTCCAGCTTACTCACGCTTAGATTCTGAAAAAGAGGTTATACCTTCCTCTGATTTTTTTTGTTTGGTTGGTTTGGTTTGGTACACTTCGTATTTGCCAAGCAGGCACTTATACCGCTGAGCTAAACTCCCGGCCATCTTTGTTTTGTTTTGTTTTGCCGGGTTTTTTTGGAGGGGGGAGGACAGGATCTCACTACATAGCCCAGGCTGGCCTGGAACTCACAGAAATCCTCCTGCTTCAGTATCCCAAGTGTTGGGATTAGAGACATGTGCCATCACACCTGATTATTTTCCTTTTTCTGAAGCATAATGATTTAGTTTCCCACAGTTTTAAACCCAAGCAAGTTACCACTAACACCAGAAACAGCTGACAGGATGACAACCTGAGAGATTACAAAGCAGTGGATTCATTATAAACCCACATGATCTAAAGAGGCTGTCCAATTCCTTTTGTAGTTTAGTAGCCAGTTTAAAAACATTATTCATAGGCTGGAAATGTAGCCCAGTGGCACAAGCACTTGCCTGGCAGACACAATGTGAATTTGATCCCTGGCACCAAAACAACAACAACAAAAAAAACATTATTCACACACTCCTTTTTGTTAGGTATCTTCTCCATTTTCAAGCAGAGGTTTATTTGTTCAGTAAGTAATATTGAGGTATTGCTTTTTTAAAAAACTTGTTTCTGACCCCAGGGTAACAAATTTTAAGAGAAAAAATATTAAGGAAATACACCAGATTACCAATTTCCAATCATAGTGACAATCAAGGAAGATCTCATAGATGTGAAGCATCTGAGCAAAACAAACAAATAGAACTGAGATATTAAATAAAAAATCAGGTAAGATTATTGTGTCAACTGGCCTCTGGGGACCTCAACACTTAAATAGTAACAGAAAGCTAGTCATATTTTTATATTTTGTACTTTCTTCAACCAGAAATGAGGACCATCAGATTTTCAAGTCCTCCCTGAAGTTAATGTCCAATGAGTTTTTCCAAAAGAAGTTGCTCTTTATAAGTTATTTCTGCTACACAGAGCAAAAGAAAAATCCTTACCAGAGACACATAAACTATAAAACTTACTATAACCTTAGAGAACAGTAATGTCTTCACTAGAACCAAATCAAATCACATAAATTTCTGAAGCAGAATATGCTGTGAGTTGTTACAAGTCTGTAGCTTGAGAGAGCAAAAAAAACAAATACAAGGAGATTGTGTTTCCAAAATCCGGTATCCTATTCTTGGTGTACAACTGTTTACTCTGTTCATTATCATCCCACTGATTTTAAATAGAGACATGTCTGCTTTTTTATAGTCATTGCCTTCCCACACAATAGTACTTAGTTTTTCTAATCCTGGGTGAGAGCTATAGAGCCAGGGCAAATGACTGATGAAAAGGGTCATCTCTTTATTTCTTTTTTACACATAGGTTAATTCAAGGATTTTCCATATCTGTCTCACTGTTACCAGATGAACAGCATTCTGCAAATGCAATATCTTCTTACAATATATCTTTTGGACTTGTGCTCTCAGAATCCTGTCTGGAACTTCAACAGCAAAAGCTTCAAAAGTACCCAGTTTAGGGGCATCCTCATTAGGATAAAATACTATTTTTTGTTTTTTGGGGGGTTTTTTTGAGTCAGGGTCTCACTATGCAGTTGAGGCTGACTTTGAACTTGCTAGATAACACAGGCTGTCCTCAAATTTGTAATGATCCTCCTTCCTCAGCCTTCCAAATTCTGGGATTATAGGAGTGCACCAACATACCAGGCTAAAATGTTTTTAAGCACTGAAAAACATGAGGCAGGAGTGGTGGCACACACTTGTAATCCTAGCATTCAGGAAAGCAAGAGGACTGCTATAAATTTGAGGCCAGCCTGGGCTACACAGTGAGTTCAAGGCCAGCCTGGACTACATAGTAAGATTCTGTCTCAAAACAACAAAAAATTAAAAATTAAAATAGAGCCAGGCATGGTGGCACACACTGTAATCCCTATACCTGGAGGGCTGAGGCAAGAAGATCACGGAGTTCAAGGTCAGCCTTGGCTACTTAGTGAGTTCAAGGCTAGCCTGCTCTGTAGAGCAAGACCCTGGCTCAAAAGAACCAAAAACAAACAAATTAATTAATTAAAATAAAAACACTGAAAAACATGTAAAAGATTAGCTAGCCAATTTCATCATTTAATTTTTTATTTTTTGAGACAGAGATTCACTATGCAGTTCATTTCAGATGGCCTTGACTTCACTATATAGTTCAAACTGGCCTCAAATTCATGGTAATCCTCCTGCCTTAGCCTCCCAAGACACTTAAAATTGTAAGCTAATAAAATTTCAAAATCTAGGCTGGGGATTTAGCTCAGTGGCATAAGCGCCCACCTGTCAAGCACGGAGTCGTGAGTTTGATCCCCGGTACCGCAAAAAAAAAAAGAAAATCTAAGATAAAGTTCCCTGAGAGTGAAGCTCAGCTCAACTCAGCTCAGCTCCACACTACCGACTCCGTTTCCCCAGGGTGATGCAGAAGCCAGACTGGGTCCAGAGCCCAGGCCACACAGACAGTGCACTGTCAATCTGAGGGGAAAGGAGGCAGCACAGTTATGAAGCAAGTGTTCACTAAGGGGGAGCTCTCTTCTGGTTTTCGGTTCTCGGAGCCCTGTGAGGCAGTCTGATTTCTCAGCAGTGCTGGGTGGGCAGACAAGGGAAGCCTTGGTGGGCTCAGGGGTCCTGATGACTTCTGGCTTGAACGCCACCAATGAGGCTGTTGAAACTCCTTATGATCCAGGTTTGGCTCAGGTTTTGGCCTTAGTTAGGACGCACTGCCCCTGGGCAAATGCCTGCCCTGAAGCCTTAACCTGCCTCAGCTCTGATTTTTCAGGAGTGAGAAAGGAGCAGCTCAGCTCTCTGTGAGGCAGTGTTCACCTATGTTGTTTCCAGCCAGCACAAATGTCCCGAAATAGGATAGGGGAGATAAAGATAGGTAGAAAGGACCCAAGGAAATTGCAATTTTAAATTTTACTTTCAAGAAAACTGCAGCATCAAGATATAAAGTTATTCAAGATTACAGTGCCTTTTTCAGCCCTTGGCCTGTTTTCCCTCTAGGCTTTCACTCCTAAATTCCTGAGTCTTTCACTTCTAAATTCTTGAGTTTTCCTGGTGTTTTGAGACAGAGTCATTATATAGTTTAGTCTAGGCTGGCCTCAAACTCATGGTGATCCTCCTGCTTCAGCCTTCCAAGTGTTGGGATCACAGTTGCACCACTGTGCTCAGCTGAATTCCTGATTTTTATTTTTTTAAATATCCCTTTCCTTTTATTTCCCAGAAAAATGTCATTCCCAGAAGCATGCGGGCAAGCCACCTTCTTACCTGAAACTGAATTTTTCCCTCCTTTTTGCCTCCCTGAGGACACACAGGGCCTTGGGGAGTCCCAGAGAACAGTGGCATTCTCCTTCCAGTGTTTCTCCCTGTAGGGCAGCACACTCCAAAAACGGGGCTTTCAGGGAGACCTGTGCCTCCTGCAAGCTTTCTCTCCCAAAGTACTGCATTTTCTTTTCTTTTCTTTCTTTCTTTTTTTTTTTTTTTAACTTTTGAGTGACTCTCAACTTATCTTCAAATAGAAGTAAATATGTGTGTCTGTTCTCTGAGGTCCTGACAGCAACCTTATGGTGGCCAGGTCTCAGGAGTAATTGATGGGCCACCTCACCAGGAAGCCAGGTACATCTTTTACTAACGGTGGTTTCCAAATGATGAATGATTTTGTCACAGACACAAAATTGTTGACCGTATTTGCAAGCAATTCATTTTTCACATTCTGTGGATCCTTCTACAGCATTCTTAGACCACTCCACAGATGGGTGCATCGGCAGCTATTCCACCTTTGATTAAGACCTCCCTGTCATCCTCTGGTACCCTCACTCCATTCATCACAGACAGATGTTCATCGCGCTCTCCCCATGGTCCACAGCCTTTCATTCCTCAATTGCATTGTTTAGTGTACACTCTGAGTACAGGAGCCACAGCTCCAGGGTCTCAATGAGCCACAACAGTGGACAAATGAATGACTAATTAAATTCTTTCGCTTTAGCTAATCTTGCAACTCCAAAGGTGTCCTCCTCTCTCCTCATTCTGAAAAAATGCAAGTATAAATATATAGCATCTGCAATGTCAAGTAATTAAGATTTGGAACCAGAAGCAAGTTTGACATAAGTGTGCACTCTGCATCAAGTCATCTGATTTTTAGGGTTTGTGTCAGTTAAGTTTCCATTACTGTGACAAAATACCTAAGATAACTTGTAAGGAGGCAAGGTTTATTTTGGCTTGCGGTTCAATTTCCAGTCCACAATCAGTTTGCCCTGTTGCTTTTGGACCTGGAACATGCAGAGGCTCAACTCCCAGTTCAAAATATTGCATGGTCAGGGAGGCATCAAGAATCTACCAGCAGGCCCTGGCCTGTTGTGGTCTGGACAGGAGCATAGGCAGCCCCAGCTGTCACCATCTCCCACTGTGAAAGCCCATGCGCCTGAATTCCTGATTCTTAAAGATACAAGAAGTCCATAAATTTAGCCTCTGTTTTTCCCCCAATATTATAAATCCATAAATTTCAAGGACTTCCATTGTCAGAGAAATGGCAGTATTGATTAGTTTCCATATCCCCAAACTCAGAATACACCATTAACACTTTAACATAGTTGATAAAGCCCATTTCTCCCCCCCCTTGCTTTTTTTTACCCAGCCTTCTAATGAGCCACCTGACCTAAAGGAAACAGATACTAGGTAAATGTCAATAACTAAAATAGACATCCCAGATCATCTATCTTGACAATACCCAAGACCACATAGATTACCTCCAACCCCAGACATCTTCCCTCATCTCTGCTGGGGCTTGGGTTATATCTGAGGGTAGATTTTATCCACCTAGGGTCCATAAACTTTATACCAATAAAGAATTAGGGATATAAGTTTAGAAGGAGAAACAAAATCACTTTATCAGAAAGAGGAGAGAAGTGATGAGATTAGACAGCTACCTTGTTGGAGTAAGGTACCGAGCTTAGAGCCCGTGCTGGTGCTCAGTGCTCCAGGGTCTTTGTTCTTAGCCCGTTTTGTTATATGGAGAAAGGGACTCTATCCCTTAAGAGTTGTTATAACTTGATTGGCTCTGAGACCGCTGATTTGGTCACTGACCCTCTGCATTGTCTATGTGCAAATCCTTGGATAAGCTCCTTTTTACCTTCTTTGTTTTATCAAGGTGATACCTGTAGAAATTTATAGCAGAGCCTTACAGTTAAGGCCAAGTTATCAATTAATGAAGGGATACATGAACATTTTAGTGCATTAACAGGGTGAGAAATAATAAAGCATATATATATAGTTGTGTGAGTGGTTGTGTTTTTTTTTTTTTTTTTTTTTTGGTACCAGGGATTGAACTCACGACCTCATGCTTGCCAGGCAGGCACTTACGCCACTGAGCTAAATCCCCAGCCTATGAGTGTATATTTTATATACTAAATGAGGGAGCCTTCTGTGCCTAGAGTTGTGGTAAGCAGTAGGCAAGAAGCACACAGCAGCCTGAGGTGAGAGGAGGAAGCTGAAACACAGGCAGGTGAGACACAGCTCTCCCAAAAATTTGGCATCTGCTTCTCTCAGTGATCACTTCCACTGCAACAATTTGATGAATGTGGTCTCCCCACTCTTTCTAGGCAACACAGCCCCAATTCCTGCCTCAGCTTCTTTCCAGGCTACTGTGGCTGATCTCTTTGCTCAGCAACAACAGTCACGGAAGCCTCTCCAGGATACCACCTAGTATTTGGGGGGAACTAATCAGACTCCATCCAGTGGCAGTTTCAAGTGGTTCAAAAATAGAGTCTGTAAAGCTGCACATGGTAGCACACACCTGTAATTCCAGCATTTGGGAAGCTGAGGCAGGAGGATCACTGTGAGATTGAAGCTAGCCTAGGCTACATAGAGAGATCCTGTCTCAAAAAATCCAAACCAAACCAAACAAACAATATATATGAAGAGAGAGAGAAAGATAGTATCTGTGGAAAGAACTCTGACTTGCATCCCCCTATAAGTCACCGCCATGGTTAGTTGCTTCCACAATTTAAAATTGTCTGCACTTGGCACTTTTTTTTTTTTTGGCACCACAGATTGAACTCAGGACCTTGTGCTTGCCACTGAGCTAAATTCCTGACCCCACAATTTATGCCTTGTCAAATAAAAATAAAACTGCTGCCAGGCATGGTGGCATATGCCTGTAATCTCACTGCTTAGGAGGCTGAGGCAGGAGAATTACTGTGAGTTCAATTCCAGCCTGGGTTATACAAGCAAATTCAGAGCCAGCCTGCACTACATAGCGAGACCTGTCCAAAAAAAAAAAAAGCTACTGACTCTCTTCTGTAGGTCAGAGATGCAGCCTATCACATCCACAGGAAGCCAAAGTGCCCTGGTCAGAGGGACAACCCCTAGGTCAGAGGCAAGCACATTTATGAAGTCACTCTGCCCCACCATAAGCACCAGCACACTCATTCAGCACAGTGTTGCTGATAGACCCTGTGAACTTCTTCTACCTCTGTCCTGGAGGGGAAATGGTTTCTGTGGATTTTGTTTGCCTCTCCCTACTTAAAGGGAGGTTGGCCATCCTTGCACATGAGGACTCATTTTAATTTCCCTTCCTGTGAACTACCTTAGTTCAGGCTCCTCTACCAGTTTCTTGTTGCTGCCCTAAATGGAGTGGCTTAGAACAACACAAACCTGTTATCTTACAGCTCCAGAGGTCAGAAAGTCAATACAGGTTTCTCTGGGCTGGGGGCAGCAGGCAGTATGGCTTCCTGGAGGCTCCCCTGAGAATCCATTTCTTTCCAGCTTCAGAAGCTGCCAACCCCAATAGCTCCAGGCTCCTTTCATCTGCCCCCCTCCCCAGCAGAATGAACACAGCTACTCTCATCGCTGAAACCTTATTTGGAGAAGCAGAGCTCCCCCGGGATCCAGTTGCAGGACTCTTAGAAATTCTAAAATGTTTGTCTAAATAAACTGCACAGTCACTTCCTCCTAACAAAACCATTCCAGCCCACCCAAGTATCTCTGCCAAATACAGCTCTTGCATAACAGAGTTCATCTCAACCCTCAGCTGGGGGCCCAGGCTTGGGGGAAGAGTGCTGGGGAGTCAGAAGGACCCAGCCAAATGACAGTCCTCCTCTGAGTGCTTCCATGGATACCCTGGACTCCCATCAGCCCAACAGTGAAGAGTGTGGTTACCCAGGCAAGGCTCAAAGGCGTTAAATCACTGCCCTGAGGCCACCAGCTGATCACTACAGGGAGGGAGGTGCCTGGGAGCTTGTTCTCCCCAACCATCTGAATCTACTCTTCACTGCTTGCATCTGTCCAGGCTCTGAGGCCATATGGCTCCTACCTCAGTGGTATCTTTGTGAGAATTAAATAATGATGACCCTTCCTGGCTATCCCAATGACCAAGGTAAGGACCAGACCCTTCAGGGTATAGTCTGGACATGGCCCCAGCTGACCCAAGCCAGGTGCCCTCTTACAGTGGCCAGGCATCCTAGCTGTCTCCCTTCCTGGCCTGCAGAGTTTATGATGTCACCTAGCTATAGGCCAGGCCAGGCCAGGCCAGGAATGAGAAGTCTGTGGTATCTCCTCGGGCCTCCAGGTTTCTGTGTAGCGTAGCCTGGCTTACACTATCAGGGCTGTTACTGGGGTTGGTGCTGCTTGGGTCACCTTCACAGGAGTGTCATCAAGAAGCTGCCCTGACATGGCCCTTACTTGGTCAAAGGAAGATGATTTGTGACTCCCACACTATGCACTGTCTAGGGCCCTCACACTGTTTCCCTCTCCAAGGCCAGTCCTCATCCTGTTGGTCTGGCCCAAACAAAGTCTCCTAGAACCTCTGGCAGGGATAGAAGGGAGCAGAATCCCTGAGGTTTCCCCTTTCTTCAACCTTTGGCCTAAAAGGGTCCCTTTTAGGTCCCCTATAGGGTCTGTCTCTATGATGTGCCTTGGCCAATACCCTCCAAAGTCCACATCCTACCTCCTCCAAGAATCTCCCAGGCCTATTGGCTCCTGGCTTTAAGCTCACAGAGGTGGACATTCTAGCAATAGGGCAGCTCCAGTGATTATCATGAGGTCAGGTCAGTGTCACAACAATCTCAAGGGTCTCTTAAACCTGTTCAGAGGTGAGTAGCGTTATAGGCATACTGAACCCCACGGCCTGCCTCCCCTAGCACTGCCTCTGCATGCTGAGCCTTTACCTCCATCCTCATCAGCCTGAACAGGGTCCTTGCTAAGCCCTTAGTTCACTTAGAACCCAGAAGTAGTCAAATTGCTTTCATTTCTGATCAAATGAAAAATAAAGGAAAGTAGATGAACCAAGTTCAGAGCTGGCTCATGTCACGTGTCTTCTGAAAAGCCAGTTATTCAAACATGGTAAATTCCCTCCAGAAAAGGGAAATGGGTGTGAAAGAAGCAGCCACTCAGATATTTCCTGTTCTTGCCCACCAGTTGAGTATTGTGTTATGATTGAGTAGAGTTGCCTCCTTGCTCGGGTAAGTGTCAGGACACAGATCCAGAGGACCCAGGAGAGAGAACCAGCCCGCAGGTGAGGGATTTCCACAGATGGCTCATTATTGGGAGGGGACATGGAGTTAGTCTGGGGAATAAATGGTTCTCTGTAGAGGGAGATTGAGGCTGGAGAAGGATCTCAGCCAAGGGGAGCCCTACCAGGTAAGGCAGAGACAGTCTTTGCAGGGAAGAATCAGATCTTTCTAGAAAGGGCAGCAGGACTATGGAGTGAAGGCAAGGGTCAGCCTTAGGGTGTCATTGCATAGAAGGTAAGACTTGGGGGCCAGGGATTTAGCTCAGCAGGAATAGGCACCTGCCTAGCTATCGATCATCAATCGTGGGGTTGTGAGTTTGATCGCTGGTAACAAACAAAAAAAGGTGAGACTTTGAGGGGGCTGAGGCAGGGCTGGGGAAGGAAGGCAGACAACAGGTTGAAGGCTGGAGCTTCACCTTCCTCCATACCCACTCAGGGGGTCCCAGTGCCTCAGGCTTGTTCCTTGGCAGCTCTCAGGCCCCTTGGGTACTGTAGGGCTCCACAGAGGAGTGAGATAGAACCCAGGAGCCAGGCAGGGGAGGAAACCAGCTGGGGACAAGCAGTGGGGAGGTTGGGAGATTGTCTCTGAGGACCAAGGGAACAGAGGAGGAGGGCAAGGGGCCAAGCCTGGGGGACTTGGTTGGCTGGAGGGACAGTAGGGGCCTCCAATACTCCCAGAGGACACAATTTTCCAAGGTGGGTCAGGAGATGAGAAGCCAGGAAGCCCCAGGAGGCTCACAGGCTTGCTCCAAAGGGAGCAATCACCATTCCACAAGCCACAGGGACCCTGGGAATAGTCATCAACTGGAGCTGGAGCTTGAAGGCGAGGTGACAGGAGTTGGCATTCCACCTGCTTATTACTGTCTGAGACCCTGGGCTGAATTCCCTCCCCTGCTCCAACCTTTTGCAGCTGCTTCTGCAGTCAGAACCTTCAGGAAGTCATAGAGTGAGGCAAGTGAGGTTGCGGGTAGAGAGCAGTTCTGGTGATAAACCCTGGTGATAACTCCCCCGTGCGGCTGCACCGGGGCCCTGAGGCTGGGAAGAGGCTTGGGCAAGGCTGAGAACCACTGCAGGGAATGCCCAGTCTTTGATCCTGAGCCCTTCCCTTGGTCTGCAGAGACAGTCCTGAAACTGCAGAGCTAAGGCACAGACAGCGCTCTGTGGATGCACGTGGGGTGGGCCAGGGCACAACCTGTGAACTCCTGGGCCATCCCTATTACCTCTTGGCCAGGTGGCCCTTCCAGGGATGACCCTTGGGTTGGAATGTGCTATGATTTTGGGCTCCAGGGCTTGCAGGAAGACAGGGTAAGGGACAGAAGATTCTGGCTTTCCTCCCAGCAGGAAAGGAAACCTCTCACTTGCCAAGATGGGTCAAGGAGTATCCACAATAAGTTTATTTCTGGTAAGAGTCAAAATTCTCACCTTAAGCAGGCCACACCCAACTGCCAGCTCCTGAGGACGAGAGCAGGACTCTGGCCACATCCCCAGTTGGCTGGATGGAACCAGGTTGAGTAAATACCTCAGTGGTTTATGAAGTCAGCTGTTCCCCTTAGAGCTGAGACTCTAAGTACACCTGATATGGGGGTGTCCCTAGCATCAGCCTTGAAGCTCTCAGGGAACTGAAGGATCTGTCAACTTCCATTTCCTGCTGAAGGAGCAGTGCCGGGGTGTCAGAGAAAACTGATTCCTCAGCCCTTGAGCCTCTCTGGGGCCTCCGGGCTTTCACTGAGTCTTCCTAAGACCACTCTGAGGATCTCTGTGTCCTCCAGGCTCCCAAAAACTTCGGTAGAGGTTGTGGTCCCTGACCTGTGGAACGCTGGGCTCAAAGGAGCTAAGTCACTGTCCCAAGGCCACCAGCTGGTCACTACAGTGGGGAGAGTTGAGGTCTGGCTGGGTTCTTCCTTTCTAGCTGGAGTCACTGTGTTTTTCTTTGATCCTGCTGCAGTGTCCAGTGGGACCTGAGACCAGTCTCCTGCATGCCCACAGTCTGTAGGATGGGCATGGGGTCACCAAGGTCACCTGGCACATTCTTTTCCCATCCAGGAAACTCCAGGAGTTTCTGGAGCACTAATATTCTCAGGACCTGTCTCATGGCTGATTGGGGCAGGGTTGACTGTGGCAGTCATCGTTGCTACTACCACCTATGTGGTAGTGAAAGTCTACCAAAAAAAACGGTACAGGGGCAGGGCTGGGGTGGGGGGCGGGTCAGAGTGCACAGAGTCCTGCAAAAGAATGGGGCAGCCAAGTGAGCTTGGGAGGCCCAGTGCCCTTACTCTCCTCTAACATGCCCCTCTCTTGCAGCAGAATATGAAGAACAGCAATAAAAAGGACAAACAAGATCCTATGCTGGCCCAAGAGAAGGGAAGTCCTCAGAAGAAAGTAATTTCAACAACAGCAATGTAAATTTAGAGAGCAAAATAAATAAAAATTATGATTGCATTTCTACTGTGTATCTGACTTTTTTCTAGGACCAGGCTCTGAATTCCAGGATTCTGGGCCCTTCAAGACTTGTCTCTAAGCCAGGCGTGGTGATACAGGCCTGTAATCTTAGAACTCTGGAAAGATGAGGCAAGAGGGTCACAAGTTTGAGGCCAGCCTGGACAATGTAGTGACTTAGCAAGACCCTATCTCACAAAGAGAGAGAGAGAGAGAGAGAGAGAGAGAGAGAGAGAGAGAGAGAAAGAGAGAGAGAGAGAGAGAGAGGAAGAAGAAGAAGAAGGAAAAGGAAAAGGAAAAGGAAAAGAAAAAAGAAAAAAAGAAGAGAAAAAAGGAAAGAAAGAAAAGGTCTCAGATGTAGCTCAGTTTGGATGGCCCTGAGTTCAATCTCTGGGGTGGGGGATGCGGGGTAGGGGATGCAGGTGGGGAGAAAGGGTAAAAAGAGAAAAGACAGAAAGGAAATCAAGCACAGGCATCAACTAGGTGGGTCCCTGAGGTTTCTGCTTCCTGTTACTCTTGTTCTGAAAGGGGCAGCTCTCAGATGACCCCTGACTCCCTGCAGAGGCTGCAGGACAGGTCTGTGGGCGGCCTTGTTGGAGACCGGTTCTCTTTTTGCTTGTGGTTCTCAAGAATAATGGTGAAATGTACTAGAAAGGCCACATGCTGGGAAAGGAAGCACCCAAGATAACCCAGCATTGTTCCAGCCTCTACTGAGGAAGTAACAGGAGGAGCTGTGGGGACAGCCTGAGCACTTTTCCTTCCTCCCTAAAAAGCAGACTGTCCCTCAAAACTTTGGCCAGTAATCAAGTGGCCCCTGAGGTACAAAAAACAGGATAGGCTACCTTCAGGCTCCCTCTACAATGGCAGAAAGGGGGCTCACATAGCAGAGCCCACCCACACAGCTTCCTGGGGGCGGGGCTCTGTTGTCCCTTGCTGCCACTATAAGTAATCAGCTGCTTCAGGTTCTTTGTTATGTGTTGTCTCAGTGGACTCTATGTCCTCAGGCATGGACAGGGGCACCATCCTTTCCCTCAGGACCTCTTTCCCAGCCTTCCCTGCTTTCCTTCACTCCTCAAATTTTGTCTGAGGATCTGAAAAGGTCACATCTGTTCTTAAAGCCCCCAGTCCTCAACCTCTTCCACATGACATGCTAGTTCAGACCCCCTGTGAGGGTCCTAAGTTCTGTTCCCCATCTGGCCCCACACATTTCACCCATCCCCCACCACGGGGGACCTACCTGTATTTAACTGACATCCCAGCTTGGTACCACCTCCCACCCTGCCACCCAGGCAGCACCCCAGGTGCTCATCAGCCTGTCTTCCCTGGTATGGGATGTACAACAGCACCTGGGTGGGGCCCGGCAAAGCTCCATTGGAGCTTGCTCTAGTGAGAGGATAAGCCACCACTCCCTGGACTCAATGGACATTCTAAGATGCCACAGCCTTAGCGACAGCTTCTTAAAGTTCAGGGGAGGCTGCAGTTTGCTGGAGGAAGCAAGTCAACTCCCTAGGAGCAGGGCATGTATGTGATGGTGTTTGGTGGATGTTTGGCTTTCTCCAGTTGGTCCTGAACTGAAAATTGGAGAAAAAAACAGTCTCAGCTGGGCGAGGTGTTGCACATCTGTAATCCCAGCACTCTGGGAAGGTGAGGCAGAATTGTAAGCTAGGACAATTTAGTGATTTAGTGAGACCTTATCTCAAAATTAAAAAAACAAAAACCAGCATGGGAATGCAGCTCAGTGCAAAGGCCCTGGGTTCAATCCCCAGTACCAATGAATAAGTAAATGAATGAATAAAACCATTAGTCCTACTTTATTTTAAAAATATGAACAAAGGAATTGAATGGAGTGTGCCCTCATCTACCACTTACACAACAATAGTTGGGCAGAAATTTCAAACTATTAGAATAAAAAGATTCAAGATATACTTACGTTAAGATTGAAAATAAATTCTGAGGAAGGAGAGCCATCCCTCATGCATGTGCATATGGACCTGGGCTCATGGCATATTTGTAATTCAAATCTGACCACAGTCCCTGGAGTACACATTTCTTCCTCATCTATCAAAAGGCTAGGATGTTTCAACACTTAAAATACTGGATTGAGGGGCAGGGATACAGCTCAGTGACACAGTGCAAGCCTGGCAAGCTCAAAATCATGAGTTCAATTCCTGGTACCAAAAAAAAAAAAAAAAGGATTGAGTCAGGCATGGTTTCATATATTGGTAATCCCAGTATTTTGAAGACTAAGGTAGGAGGATTGCTGAGAGTTTGAGGCCAGCCTGTACCACATAGTGAGACCCATTTCTCAAGAAAAAACAATAAATAATTTTAAAAATGTAGGAGTATGTATAGTGTGCGCAAACCCTGCATGATGGAGCCACAGAAAAGGTCAGTGTTAATATAAAACACAGCAATGACTTTTTTCAACTACTATGCTTCATAATTAGCCTAAAGGTAGCCAGATATGGTGGCTCATGTCTATAAACCCAGTACTTGGGAGTCTGAGGCAGAAGGATTGCTACGAGTTTGAGGTCAACCTGGACTCTGCAGGCAGTTCAAGGCAAGTTCAAGGCAGGCAGTGCAAGGCACAATTAGAGTAACAATTGACAAATAGTTTAAGTAATTAGTGATTTTAGTATAAAAAGTATTGAAAGTATACAGAAAATACATGTCCAAAAAAACAGGGCATTTTAGTTTTACTTTCTGGTATTTGAAATTAAGTAGCAAGAACCTGTCTCAAAACAAAACAACAAATGTGAGTTTTGAGACGCCCGCCGCGTGTAGGGAGAAGCCAACAGACGTCCTCTCATGCAATATGCAACGGGTTTTATTTGTTGTCCAAGCATGCGTGGGGCCCACTGAACACGCAGGAACAGAGAGCCACGAGGCATGCCGGAGCATGGCTTTTAAAACTACAGGACAAAGGAAGGCAGGACTTTGGCAAGCGCGGTTACAGAAACAGAAGGCATTGGTTAGTTTAAATGGCT
>PVLA01009653.1:0-72382 GCA_004027455.1 Hydrochoerus hydrochaeris | reverse complement strand
GGGGAGGAAGGAGCAACAGCGTGATGGCTGATGATCTTTGTGTACCTTTATTTCCACTTTTGTCCATTGCTATAAGCTGGAATGTCAGAAAAGTAGAATTACAAGTTGGAAAAGTATAGAAAGGTGGCTTTTCAAGTTTTGTCTAAATATCAGAGAGAATGGTGTCACTGTAGCTGGCATTGGAGGATTTTGTCCCATTTATTATGAATTTGATGTGCTTGTGTCAGATTGTTACAGAGCAGCAGACGGCGCAGAAAATCCAGATTGTGACAGCGCTTGATCCCAACACCCAGGGCAAGCAGTTCATCCTGACAAACCATGAGGGCTCCACTCCTGGCAAGGTCATCCTAGCCCAGCAAGACTCCACTCCAGGCAAGGTTTTCTTCACCACTCCAGACGCGGCAGGCGTCAACCAGCTCTTCTTCACGCCTCCTGACCTGTCCACTCCACACCTCCAGGTAAATGACTATACTTGCAGAGTATTTGGAAGCACCACGTACATCCTGCATGGGGGCTTCTCAGGCTCGCACAGTCAGTGGAGGATGCTGGGCCATGCTGAGACCCTGGGCCATGCTGTGTAGACTGTGGGACTGCCCCATGTGGATCACTGTTCTCAGCCTCAGCGTCTTCATGTGCACCCCCAGACTTGGGGGTTCTTAGTTACATGGGTAATATTTACTGTGGATACTTTGGGTAAGGAGGGATTTAGTAAAGAATACAGAAAGCTCACAGAATTGTTGGGAAGGCTAAAGCAGCATGTTGAGGCCGGGCTTCCAAGAGTAGCTGCTGGGGCTTGCTGCACACCAGCCTTGGAGACCTCTTCCTCCAGCACACCTCAGCATCTTGTGGCTGCAGGTTCCAGACCCAAGCTGCCCGGGCCCACGGGAGGCTGCTGGATTAAGGAGTGTCTGTTTGGGACCATGAATTATAAACTAAGTCTAGGGAACATCCATGCTGGTTCTTGTCCTCCCCTTGAGTCAGGTTGAAACTTACTTTTTGCTTAATTTTGTCATTGTTTAATAGACGATTGTTTTACAGCTTTAGAATTCCAGTATCACCCCCAACAGTTTCTGCTAACATTTTACATTTGCCTGATATATTTGTTACAACAAATGAACCAGTACTGGTGCATTAACCAAACTCCATAGGTTTTTAGTTTTTCCTTAGGTTTTTGTTTTTTTGGTTTTTTGTGAGACAGGGTCTCACTGTGTGTCCCAGGCTGGCCTCAAACTCACAGCAATCCTCCTACCAAGTGCTGGGATTACAGCTGTACACTGTCATGCCTGGCCGCCTGCCACACACAGCGCAGCTCTAGATTTTCCCGGGGGAAGGATTGTGAGAGGGTGGGAAAATAAAGAGATGAAAGCTAAGGTTAGAAAGCTTTTCTCCTGATGGGAGAAAAGAATGGCTTAACCACTGTAGCACTTTTATGTATACACTCAGGAAGGTGATGTCAGTTTCAACTCCTCTGCCTAGTGACTTGTTTGCCTAGCTGACTTGGGCACTTTGCCTTCCCCAGGCTACAAGAGCTTGTTTATGTGGCTTGCTTACTTTGGCTTGCCCTGGGCTCTCTGTGTTCTCAGGGCTGGCCTTGCTTTAGCCCCACACAGGTGATCAGTCACAGCTTCAGCTGCTGTCTACATCTGTACCTTTTCTGTTTTATGGTTGCAAGCAATGGGTGGTCAATTGAAGTTGGAGGAGCTGTGTTTGGAGAACTTGGTAGCAGGCCTTTTCATTCTTGAACCCCTTTCATTTTAAGTGAACTTACTTGTTTATGCTAAAGTTTTTCAGTCTAAGGATTTTAAGTTCCTACATTCAATAATTTAACCCTGTACAGTCCATTAATCTGTAATAGCAGTCAGTTACCAATGTAACTGTCAATTCTTAGAAGAAGTTAGTGATTTGAGTTTCTTTTGTAACTAACATATTACTATAGTGTTGTTTCACATATTTTGTAAAACAATATTGGATGCCCAAGACCAAGTTAAAGTGAGACCTTTATTAATTACAGTTAATCTCTTGCTATCTATTGAGGTCAGTTAAGTCTCCTTAGGAATTGCCTTGGAACCATGCACAGCATCTCTTAGTACTTCTGTCAGTGTCAGCTGTATTGGTGAGTCATGGCCATTGCTTGACCAAGTTGCTTTCTATGAAAGCGTGAGAGATTTTTTTTCTCTCTTGGTGACTTTCCATAGGCACACTACATATAATTGATCACTTTCTTTTGTGGTTTCACAATCTCCTTGGTCAGAACTCAGGGACTCACTGAGTTATGGGATGTATCTTGTGTCCTGGTCCTCATTTACCTCTGAGAACTGGGACCAAAATATTGGCTGTCCTCTTAGCCCCTCTTATCTTTCTAGTTTTTTAATATCCAGAAGAAAAACTTGATAACAGTAGATTGTAGTAGAGGCAATAAGCTTAACATTATTATCTAAATATTAAGCACCTTAGAACATAACATGGAACTCTTATTTTCTACTGTCGATGGATTTTTTTTTTTTTTTGGTACTGGGGATCATACTCAGGACCTCGCGCTTGCAAGGCAGGTGCTTAAGCCACTGAGCTAAATCCCTGGCCCCCTATTGATGGGTATTTTAAAATTTGAGCACTTACAGAATAAGTTAACATATTTTACACAGAAAATTAGAAATTAAAACCATATTCAACATTATAGTATGTCAATCACAGTGACATTTTATAATACACCTGAATTTCTATTTAATATAAAATACCCCTTTTAGTCAGTCATTCCTATCTAATATGTAAGAAGCGTTTACCTAACTTGTTGACCTTTAGTGGAATGTACATCACAAGTTTTTGTTAAAAGAAGAGGTCTGTATCTGAAAGAAAAGTCTTATAACCATAAACAGTCCCTGTATTACATTTTGGAAGACCTGTACATCTGCAGAAATGAATGCATTTGACAACCATGAGTTAGTAACAATCAGTCATCACAGCCATATAGAAACCCTTGTACTAGAATGTCTTTAAATCAAAAACTTTACAGTCTGGAAAACTTAATCGTTTTGATGATGACCAGTGTAAACATATTACAATAATATCTTTTTAATAACAATTATTGGGTATTTCCTATAAGTTTATGGAGATCATTGAGGCCTCCCATCAGTGAACAGGAACTGGTTAAAGTTATTACAGGCAGCTGCTTTCTTATTTATCAGTTGAAGTCCTGTCCAATAATCTCCCCCACCCTAAGCGATTTTTATTTAATATCTTAACAATTTTTTGATGACTTACACCCAATTTTGATAATCATCTTGAATAGCTGGCAATCCAGGTGGAAGCATGGTTTTTTGTTTGTTTGGAAGCATGCTTTTTAAATCTATAAATCAAATTAAAGTATCAGTAAATGATCCAAAAATGCAAAAGAAAAATGGAAAAGAGAAAACCTTTTGAGTTCAAATAAAAAACAACTTTTAACTTATTGGACAAATGGACAAACAAACACAAAGTTTAACAGATTGGACAGACAAACATCTTACAAAATTAGAGTGCACTCAAATATATTTTTGACCAAATTGAATTACAATAAATTTTTACAATTGTAGCATTTATAATTACAAATAGAGTAGTCAGATTTTGTTGTAGGTCAATTAGCAGAGATCTCTTAAGAATTTGGAAGGAACAAAATTTTTTATCTATCATCAGTATATAGTTTTGTATTTTATGTTGTTTTAAGAGTACTTTTAACTTTTGTGTCCCCGTCTTTGATGTAATTTTCAGGTCTGTTATCTGCAAGCACTGTACCTACCTACCTATTCAGACCTTTGATTTCCATTTTTGGTTCAATGTGCTGGGCATTCTGGGTTAATCCCTTTAAGTGGCTCCAGGTCAGATCTAGTCCCATCCCTGTCTATCAGCTGTAGAGCAGTCTCTGAGGCATCACTGCCATAGGACTGAGCATTAGCTTCTTGAAAGATGAAATTAGCTCCTTTTCTAGACCAGGGTCCATGATACAGCTGGACAGCATGCTCTGGTACCCAGATAGGCTGTTCGACATCCTCTGGAAAGATACAGGCATACCCTCCACCCCAGATTAGTGCTGGACTGGGTCCCTTCCATTGTCTAGTATGAAGATCTTTCTAAATGACCCTTCCTGGCTCTTTTTCTTTTACCTGATTGTTTTTCTGCTACTATAGTCCCATCCCTAGTAGGATAAAAGTTAATAGTATATACTGCCAAATGAAGTCTATTATGAGGTGTAAATTTTTGTAGGGAAGGATTCCCCTTTTTGTTTTTGTAGTTGAATTTTTAACATGTGGTGAACACATTTGACAGTTTCTTGTCCTTGAGGATTATAAGTAATTCCCGTGGTAAGGGAAGTAAGAAAATGTTTTATAAAACATTTGGAAGATAGCACTTGCATAGGCTGGGCCATTGTCAGTCTTAAGTACCCACAAGCAGCCAAATACACTTAAGGACATCCAAACAATGAGCAATGACATTTTTAGCCCCATTTCCAGTGTGGGCACAAGCAAAAATAAATCCTGAGGAAGTGTCTACTGAAACACAGACCCAGCATGAAGAGCTAAACTCAAGAATGTGAATGACATCCATTTGCCAGAGATGATTGATATGTAAGCCTCTGGGATTAACGCCTAGAGTGAGGGAAGATGTATTATGCATGAAGAACATTGTTTAACAGTTTGATCATCCTATTCCTGGGTAAGATGGAACTAGTCTCACAAGGCAGAAGCATTTTCATGGAGGGTGGCATGGGAAGGAAAAGTCTATTGAAATAGTGCTGTGAGCCAAATCGTCCCAACAGAAAACCATCGAAGCACTCCCTAATGCAAGTCTCCAAAAATAAAGTAAATACAGAAATCAAGAATGTAACAAACAGTTCCATACACATTTTTAGTTCTTGAGAACTTGTTTGCCCCATGTTTAACAACTGGTGAAATCAATACATTACTTTCTCTTTTGTTTCTTGTAAGCCTGTTTCTTCCTTTGACTTCTCCTAAGCCTAATTCTCTCTTTTGCGTCTCTTAAGCCTATTTCTATTTTTCTCTTTGGCCTTAGTGAACCTGTTTTTTGCCCCAAGTTTAACACCTGATGATCTGGCAAGTGTGAGGTGGTGAGTTCCGTAGCAAGGAAAAAAACAAACAAACACCTGGTGATGTCAATATCAGTTCATGCCAGTGATGAATATTGACCACTACCAATGCACTTCTCCCTCTTATGTGCGCACAGTGAAAAGTGTCCCTTCACCCACTATTTCTTCTTAACCTGGTCCCTGTTTGGACACCATATGCCACATACCTAGCACAGCTCTAGATGTTCTCCAGGAGGAAGGATGGAGGGTGAGAGGATGGGAAAATAAAGAAAAGAGCCAAATCTGAGGTCAGGTGGGGCCCTCTTTCTTGATGAGAAAAAAGGAACTGCTCAACCACTGTAGCACTTTTTAAGTTTACACCCAGGAGGATGATGTAAATTTCTACCCCTCTGCCTAGCAACTTGTTCGCCTAGCTTTCCTGGGCACCTTGCCTTCTGTGAGCTAGAAGAGCTTGTTTACTTGGCTTGCTTTGGGCTCCCTGTGTTCTCAGGGCTGGGCTTGTTTTAGCCCTGCAGAGGTGATCCATCTCCAGCTTCAGCTGCTCCTATAGCTGCCTTTCCTTAGTTTTTACCTAAAACCTTTCTTTTTTTCTTTTCTTCTTGCAGTACTAGGAATAGAAGCCAGGATCTCATTCATGCTAGGCCAGCTCAACTATCACTCAGTTATGCTCCAGCCCCTCTTTTATAAATGTTTGGGACAGATTCTTGCCAAGTTTCCCAGTCTGGCCTGGAACTTGCGATCCTCCTGTATTAGCATATTTAGTAGGTTACAGAGATTCAGTGCCAGTTTGTCAAATGTGCAGCTGTACAGTTGGCTCTAAGTTCCTTTTTGGTTGTTCCAGGTACCACATCACACTTAATTCTATGTCTGCATAGGCTCCTGTTAGCTGCAGCAGTTTCTGAGACTCTGCTTGATGGCCTTGAGGGGTATTAATAGTGATGTGTATGGTAAAATGTCCCACTTTTGGACTTTGATGGTTTTCTCATGATTAGACGGGCCCCAGGGATTTAGCTCAGTGGTACAGTGCCTGCCTGGCAAGTCCGAGGTCTTGAGTTGAATTCTCAGTACCCACCAAAAAAAAAAAAAAAAAAAAAAAGGGAGGGAGGGAGACAGGTCACAGGTTTTGAAGAGAAAGGTTACAGAGATGAAATGCAGGTTTGTCTCATGTCAGAGTTTTTACCATCAACATAATATATGGCTGCTTTTTCACTGGTCACCTGGTGACCCTGGTCACTTGGCTGAAAAAGTGTTTGTCAGGTTTCTTTTGTACAGTTACTCCTGTTTTTCTTAGTATCTGTTTTAAAGTTGAATATAATTTGGTACTTGACTACATACAATGAAGAAGGGCAGTGAAAGAGAAGCAAATATAGATTGGAATCCCCTGGACCAAGAAGATTTGATTTCTGGTCTTTTGCCTGAAAATGGGATGCGAGGAGTCCTTTAACCTCTCCTTGTCTTTTCTGTTCTTTCCTTAAGAATCACAGCTGATAAAAGATTAGCAAAATATGTAGTACATATCCAGCTAAGGAAAGGACTGATGCTTGTTATAGGTGCTTTCAAGAGACATGGAATACCAGCAGGTTTTGTTATTGTTTTACTTTGTTTTGGATTTTTGAGACAGGGCCTCACTATGTAGCCTGGCCCTCATAAAGATTCTCCTGCCTCAGCTTTCCAAGTGCTGGAATTATAAGCATGTGCCACTACACCAAACTACCAGAAGTTTTGGGTTTTTTTTTTAAGTATTTACAAAGACTGATTTTTTTGAGGGGGGTGGTGGGACAAGAAGTGGTGTTGCCTTGTATTACATTGAAAGGGGCAGTCATTTTAAGAACTTTTAAAATTCCTTTGTGTTTGTGTTTTCTCATTTAAGTCACAAAGACATTTGTACTCCTGAGTGGAAAAAAAAAGGGTCAAGATAGAGAAGATTATTGTGTGCCTTAAGAGCAGAGGGAAGGTGTTCAGTGAATGTCATGACCCTTTTTTTGGATTGAATTGATGATTTATTTACATTTTACAAGATGGTAATAAAGTGGAAAGTCTGAAGAATAAACCTAAAAAAAGACACGAGCATTCCTTTGCCAGCTGCCTGGTAGCCGTGCCTGAGGGTGTGACTGAGGCCCCAGTACCAGTCTGTACTCACGGAGTCTGTGCCTGGGTGTAGTGGTCCTGTTCACAGGACTGTAGTTACAGCACCACAGTCAGCTTCTTTATAGTTCCCCTTTTCCGTTTAAAGAGTTCAGTGCTATCTTTTATGGTGTTTGGAGCTTTGGCCATGTGGATGCCCTTGCTGAACTCTCGAGAGCCGTTTGGGTGGACCACTTCCTGCTGCTTCCTGTGGTGCTCAGGGCTCCCCCTGAGGACAGCCGGTTCCCCCTTTCCTGTACTTGTGTGTTTCTATCTGCGCAGTTTGGTTTCATTACTCTAGAATAAATTGAAAAGATACTCTTACCCTCCTTGTTTCTTATAATATTCACCCTTTCACCACTATATAAAGAAAAATAAGTTAGAGTTTCAAATTTAACCATAGTTTATAAAGAAAGTAAAAAGAATGACTGAATAGTCTTTATTTTTATTTTATTTTACTTTTTAACCAGAATAAGAATTTACTGAATAGTAACATTTTCTCTCTCTCTTTTTTTTTAAAGCTCTTAACAGATAGTTCTGCACAAGACCAGGGACCAAATAAGGGTTTTGATCTTTGCGTAGTATGTGGAGACAAAGCATCAGGTAACATTAAAACAAGTCCTGTAAGTGTTGTATTGTTAAAATCACTACCGTATTACCATGTTTCTTCTAAAGGGAAAAAGGAAAATAAAGGAATATATCATTTTTATGGTTCATATTTGTAGCCTACAGTATTTAGCTAATTTTTTTCTCAAAGGTTTTTAATACTTTTTAAAAAACTTGGGTGCTGTTTGATTTGTAATGAATAAGATACATATTTCAATGAATTATGAAAAATTTCACTTTTGAAAGCGAAAAAATATATGGCAAAATTAAACTTGTGTAAAGACTTAGTTTACAAATGAATTATGATCTTTTGTAATATGCTACCTTGTTATCCAACTTTTTGAGTCCTGTTCCAGGAATAATTTGCATTATTGAGGTAGAAAAAGTGCTTTGGGATCATCTGGAAAAAATCTCTTTCATGTCATTCATATATAAATATAGGTTGTGTTGTGTACCAGGGGAAGGCTGGGGATTTAGCTCAGTGGCTTAAGTGCCTGCCTGGCAAGTGCAAGGTCGTGAGTTCGATCCCCAGTACCCAAAAAAAAAAAAAAAAAAAAAAAAGATAGAAAGTGAAGATCTCTGGTTGTCTAGCTTTGAAATTTATACCTCTTAAGCCAGAGATTTAACTCAGTTGGTTAAGCACCTGCTTGGCAAGCTTGAGTTTGTGAGTTCAATCCCTGGTACCAAAAAAAGAAAAAAAAAAAAAGACCTATTTTGTACCAGGGATCAGACTCACAACCTTGTACTTGCCAGGCAGGTGTTTAAGCCACTGAGCTAAATCCCCGGCTTATGTCATATATTGTGTTTTAAGAAATGAGTTTTATTTCTGTTCTAAAAAAATGAAGCTTTTGTATTTTCTTGAATATTTTCTCTAGGGCGTCATTATGGAGCAGTAACTTGTGAAGGCTGCAAAGGATTTTTTAAAAGAAGCATCCGAAAAAATTTAGTATATTCATGTCGTGGATCAAAGGACTGTATTATTAACAAACACCATCGAAATCGATGTCAGTACTGCAGGTTACAGAGATGTATCGCCTTTGGAATGAAACAAGACTGTATGTATTAGTTGGAAAGGAAGATTCTGACTAATTAACACATTGAAATGTGTATGTTCTTTAATTCACAGTTTTTCAACTGAAAGTAGAATATGTACATGGGTGTATTTTACTCAGTCAAATTTTTTGAGTTTAACAAGCCAAAGTTATTTTGGTTATAATGTAACAAACCTTTTGGGCTGCATTGTGGCGCTGGGATCACACAGGCCCTCTTGTGTGCCAGGAAAACACTGTACCATTGGGCCATCCTCCTCAGCCCACAGGCATGTGTTTTTAGCTTGAATTTAGTGTGATAAACAAAAAGAATAGAAGCATAACTAGCTAGGTAAGCTGGTGTGTGCATCTATGATCCCAGCACTCAGGAAGCTGAGGCAGAAAGATGGTGATTTTTTTTCTGGCCAGCCTGGGCTACATAGTTCAAGGCCAGCCTGGAGTACATAACTCTTAAAAAACAAAACAACAGAGTACCTAACTTCTAAGGTACTGATTTACTTTTTTTCTTTCTTCTTTTTTTTTGGTACTGGAAATCAAGCTCATGACCTCACACTTGCCAGGCAGGTGCCTATGCTGCTGAACTATATCCCCAGCTACTTTTTTCTTTTTCTTTCTTGTGTTTGATTGGTTGGTTTTTTTTAACCTGCACCTTGCTGTATTGCACCCATTGGCCTTGAACTCTTCACAATCCTCGTGCTTCAGTCTCTTGCCTGCTCTGATTACAAGCATATGACATGATGCCTGGCTTACCAAATTACTTTGGACTAAACTTATAAAGAATGATTAGTGGAGGCTGAGGCACATGAGCCCAGGAGTTCAAGGCCAACCTGGACAACATAGCAAGACCCTCATCTCAAAGAAACTTCCAAGTGATAAACAAGGTAACGAGAGTAGCTAATACATTACTGACTCACCCTTCCTGTACTAGACATTGTGCCCAGCGCATGTGTTGACTTAGCCCACAGCTGTTCCCTGCAAGAGGGGCCACTGCCAGCCTTTTTATAGCTGAGTTAGCAGGTCGCACATCACAGAGGTCATCAGTGCAAAACTGTGCTTAGAATCCTAGCAACTGGTTGTATACCTAACAGTTATGATACTTCATCTCTTTATTACAAAATAAGATTTTTATAAATATTTCATATACCTAAATTAGGTGTTATATATGATATTGTAAAGCCCAGGTAGTTGAATTATTTGAATTGCATCTGAGAAAAAAAATCTCATAGCCTTTAGCTGAAAAGATGTACCTTAGGCCTTCTTGTTCTGTTAGTATTATTTTCAGTTGATTTAAATTTCATTTTATTTTTTAAAATCAGATTTCTAATTTTAATTCTTTGTTTTTTTATTTTTATCTTTTCAGCAGTAGGGCTTGAACCCAGGGGCTTTGTACTGAAATACATTCCTAGCCCTGACCCCTTTTTTAAAAATTATTTTTTATTTCAAGACAGTGTCTCAGTGAGTCACTGAGTTGCCCATTCTGGGCCTGAACTTGCAACCCTCTTGCTTCACCCTCCCAGAGTGCTGTGGTTACTGGCATTTACCACCACACTGGGCCAGTTCTACCTTTCTGACAGTGAGCTTCCATTCTGTGTGTGAGTGCATGCTTGTGTCCCCTCACGTGTGCATGTGTAATACTGGGGCATGATCCTAGGGTCTAGGAGTGAGCTATATCTTACCCTTCCCTTTTTATTTAGAGACAAGGTGTTGGTGAGTTGCTAGGCTGACCTTGAATTTTCAGTCCTGCTTCAGCCTCCCAGGTAGCTGGAATTATAGGTGTGTTCCACCATATCCTGTGACTGTGATTATGTATTTATTTGGCTTTTTTCTTTTTTTGAGACAAGGTCTCACTATGTAGGCTGGCCTTGAACCCGCTTATGTAAAATCCTCCTGCCTCAGCCTCTAGAGTGCTGTAATCATGGGTGCATGCCCTCAGGCTTGGCTTGACAGTACGCTTTTAAAAAATGAGAGTTTTCTACATTTCTATCACAGGAGTTGTGGGAGTGGGAGAAACCAGGGAGTAAGAGATGTAACATGGCCACTTTTACAGAGGAAGCAGCTTTGTTGAATTTACACATAATTTCTAAAGATACGGTCATCTTTGGAATTCAGTGTGTTAGCAGTGGTGCCTATGAGCAATATTACTGGTCCTGAGCTTAACTTATAACAGTTGCCTCTAAGTTCTGTATCCTTAACCGTTTAACACATTTTTGTAGCTGTTCAGTGTGAACGGAAACCCATCGAAGTGTCACGAGAGAAATCTTCCAACTGTGCCGCCTCAACAGAGAAGATCTACATCCGCAAAGACATCCGAAGTCCATTAGCTGCAACACCCACCTTTGTGACAGACAGTGAAACTGCAAGGTACTGTGTGGTGCAGTGGCGCAGAGTGAGTCTCCAGCACCTGCCTCTCATCTAGGGCGACTGAGGTCTGTGCTCACTGTTACAGGTCAGCAGGGCTACTGGACCCAGGGCTGTTTGTGAACATCCATCCGTCGGGGTTGAAAGCTGACTCAGCTGTGCTGGTGACGCCGGAGAAGGTGCGGTGTATTCAGTGCCATTCAAAGACTTGTTTTGTTTTTAGGATTTTGGTGCTGGACCCAAATCCAGGGCTCATACGTGCATGTTAAGCACACACTGTACCCTGGAGCTCTACCCTCAGCTCCAAAAACTACAGGTTTGCTTTAAGCTACTGAATGGGTATGGTGGCATAATCCCAGCACTCAGGAGGTCAAGTCAGGAGTGTTGCCACAAGTTGAGTCCAACCTGGTCTACGTAGTCGAAGGTGGCCTGGACTACATAGTAAGACCCTATCTCAGACACCAAAAAAAAAAAAATCGTTTTAAGCTTTAAAACTTTAAAATTTTCTTTGTGTCTCCTATCACTTCTATCAACTGATTTTGTCTTTTTTTTTTTTAATTGGTACTGGGAATCGAACTCACGACCGCATGCTTGCAAGGCAGGCACTTACGCTGCTGAGCTAAATCCTCAGCCCTGTCTTGTTTTTATGAGACAGGTCTCACTATGCAGTTCAGGCTGGCCTTGAGCTCACTTTGTAGCACAGGCTGGTCTTGAGCTTGCAATGATTCTCTTGCCTCAGCCTCCCAAGTGCTGGGATTACAGGTATGCACCACCACATGATCAATTAATTTGATATTAAATATTCTTCATTACAAGTTGCTTTTTTAAAACATAAATTATCAGCTGTTTGGTAGAAATGTCTGTTACTTTACTCGGAGAATTATAGCTTCCACATTAAAGCCAGAAACATTTAGAATTTCTCTAGATTTCTTTTCTAAAATAAAAGTTACCAGAAGAAGAAACATAGATTTAAAATTCTGAGCATCCTTTTTTTTTTCTACTATAGATCTATTAGTGCCAAATAATTAAAATATTTTAGGTAAAAATAAATTCTTTGCACACCTCAGTCCAAACATTCACTTGAAGACCAGGCATGGTGCTGCTCATCTGTAATCCCTGCACTCAAGAGGGAGGCTGAAGCAGGAAGATTGCTGTGAGTTTGAGGCCAGCCTGAGCTACATTGCAAGACCCTGTCTCCCCCTGCATCCCCACCCCACATTTACATGAGTCAGGAGTTTCTAAGACTACTAAGCTGTCAAATACACAGTCAGGTCCAAAGGGAAAAAATACTTTTTTTTTAAATTGAACCCATAAAGTTTCTGTATACCTCCAAAACCACTGTGAGTACAAGGAACAAAAACTTTTCGTGGTAAGATTCTAGGGAGTCAATGGTCAAGATCTTCCTCTACCAGTAACAGGATCTGGGTTTAGTTTAGTCAAATTGAGTATTTTGTTTTGTTTTTGTGATGTGTGGGGTCAAACCCAGAGCCCGCTCCATAGCATCAAGCCCTGCGCCCTGGGCCCCGGGCCCTAGGCCAACCCTACAGTCTGCTTTCTGTGACCGCTGAGAGTATGTGTTATAGTTCCTGTGTTTTTCACATTTGTTGTATATTTGTTGTATGATACTTTAAGTCACTCTCAGTACTTGGGCTCTGAAAGCAGACTTCACACACACTGGGGCAGGCCTCTGACCTTTTGTACCGTGAACATAATCAGCCTCTGCCTCACAGACCAGCCCTGCCGTGTGATTACTAGTGTGCCGCTCGGCTCCACCTAGGATTTGGTGGTGATAAAGCTGCACCTGGCCTGTCCCCACAATTCAGGCTTGAGTGAAGATTGCTGTCTCGGCAGCCACCAGTAGGAAGGGAGCCGGGTTCTGTGGAGAAGCCGTGTTTGCCTGCACTATATGCTGTCGCTTGTGTCCTCAAATTGGACTCTGGTGACGGCCTGTGTGTTAGGTTTCTGTTGCGTAAGGCCTCACACAGGTCTGGCAGCTGTAATGCCAGCCCAGAGTGTGTGCTCAGTGTGTGTGTGTGTGTGTGGCCCAGGCTTCAGTCCTAGTACCAGAAAAGTAGCCAAATGGCTCCAGGCGGTCCCATCACACACAAAGCTGCTCCATGTTGCCCGAATCTGCAGTGGCAAAACCTGAAAGCTCTAATAGACATTTTGCTTTATGGAAGAGTTTATAAGCATCTAAATTTTAGTCTTAAGTTAAAATACTTACAAACTATATTGTCACTCATGTATAAGACGCGTGTGGAGCAGTGGTCAAGCATGTGGACTTGGCCATCACACAGGCCTGGTTTCCTGTCCTGAGTGTGATTGTTCTGTATGGCGACAGGGACAGTGATTCCTGTCTGACAGGGTTCTTTCGAGGGTGAAATAAAATGCATAAGTAGTGGTCACACAGAAATTTAGTATCTGGTGGGGTGTTCCTTAAGTGATTCTGGAATTGTTAATTTGGGAAGGACACAGCAAATGTATTTTTGTATTGCTCACTAAAATCACTTTTGCATAAACTCAAGATTCAAAGTATCAAGGAAAAGTATCTTAGGGTTAAAAACAATACTAGCAAGGGGTAGTTTCTCTTAGTAGGGTTTGGATGTGTTAACTATTAAAAACTGGATTAAAACAGCAAATGTTTTGCCTTATTGCTCTGAAAAATAGATGAAGAAGATGAAGCACTTATTTACCTCTCTGGTACATAATACATTTCTGAATAAAATGTTAAGGCATAGTGGCACACAACTATGATCCCAGCACTCTTGGGAGGCTGAGGCAGGAAAGTTGCCAGGTTAAGGCCAGCCTTGGCAACATAGGGAGTCTGTCTCAAAAAGGAAAAGGAAAAATTTAATTCTGTAGAAAGAATTAAAGAGAAAATCCTCTCACTGAGTTGCCCAGGCAAGGCTCAAACTTACGATCCTCTTGTCTCAGCCTCCCAAGAGTGTGTTCTTCCAAGCTGGCTACAAAACACTGTGTTTATAAAATAAGTATAGCTAGTGCATAAAGGACACATGATTTGCATTATTAACAAAAAGAATATAAATGGGAAGATATGTAATTTAATATCTTTTTATAGAAAAAGCAACCATAACATGAATTGGTTAGCCGTGAAGTACACTTTGGAGGGAATTATATATTCAGCAGAACCGGGGGTCAAAAGCAGCGCCCTGTGTGTTCACTGGGTGAGCAGGTATCAGACCCTGAGCTATGCCCACTGACTTAAACAGGTTTTAAAAATGTACTTGCCATTTTTTTTGAACTTAGATTTTCCTCAGAAAGTTTCTAAAGTCTCAGGACTCATGGATTTGACTTTATTTTGGTGTAGTTTTCTTTATGCATTTCATAATATTTTCAGTTTCTAAAAAATACTCCAATTTGCAGAATTTTAATGCTTTTTTTTTTTTTTCTTTTAAGGCTGAATCATGTCAGGGAGATTTAAGTACTTTGGCCAGTGTGGTTACATCATTAGCAAACCTTGGAAAGACAAAAGAGCTTTCTCAAAATGGGAATGACATGTCTGTGATGGAAAGTTTAAATAACAATGGCACACCTTTGGGTGACTGTCATCAAGAAATGCAGACCAGCGGTGATGTCTCAAGGTGAGGTCTATTTTCATGTGTCTTAGTGTTTGTATTGGGATAGTTTTGCATAAAATGCTATTAGAAGTTTCAGGGAACAAATACTTAAAAATTAAGGCATAGTAAGCTTTCACTAGAAGACTATATGTAGTGTAAACTACTGTATCCAACAGGTTACATTTTAAATAGCAAAAGCAGTAAATAAATGTTGTAAAATCAGAAATGTTGTCTTAAATTTTTTTTCCTCTTATGTGATAGTTTGGATGACATTTTAAATATTTTAGTTGCCAAATTTTGTCTTATTTATGTAGAAAAAAACATTTTCTTGGTAGAAAGTCATGCTGACAAACTCCACACTAATTTATATTAATGAAAATAAAAAAAGCTAGTCAACTTTACTATAGTTTTAAATTACTTTTAAAGAAAATATTGTTGGGGGCAAGGGATTTAGCTCAGTGGCATTAGCATCTGCCTGGCAAGTGCAAGGTCCTGAGTTCGATCTCCGGTACCAAAAAAAAAAAAAAAGAAAGAAAGAAAACAAAATACTGCTGGAATGGTTTTTCCCTTTGTCAGTATTCTTAGGGTATTAACCACTTACCAGTCCAATTATTTAAATACAGGATGACCAAAACTTGCATATTTTTCTTTAATTTTTATAATATAATGTAACAGGAAATATGAAAACAACAGCTTTATCAAGTTCATGCAGTATAAGAATCAGTTGACTGAAGTGACACCTGCCCCAGTGATGCTTAGGGTGAACTGTTCAGTGGTTAAGTGAATTTCTTTAGACTTTCCTCACTCATTTATAATCTGAGATATTGAATTCAGCCCTGAGGGTGGAACTTGGGTAGAGCACATACCCAGGATACCCTGGACTAGATCTGTAGCATCACAAGAAAAGAAAAAATATTGAATAAATTGCGTTGAAGTGCTACAGTGAGTACTGTGTTAAACATAAGATTTTACAGAATTCTAGAAGGCAGAGATATCATTAAAAAATGTGCAGAGCTACTTTGAATACTTGTTAATACTAGTTAATTATCATCCTAATCTCAAGTTCTTATAGCTTACATTTAATTGTGCAACCAAAAATACTATCTGAATGTTTAAATAAAATGAAGACTAAACTTTGCCCTTGTTCAGTACAGTTATCAGCATAAGTTCTTACACTTATTCTTCCAACTAACTTCAGAATGTAAAATAAAGCATGAGAATTTTTCTTTTTCTTAATTTTGTAAGATTTTGGTTTTTGAGACAGAGGCTCGCTATGTAGTACAGGCTGTCCTTGAACTCATTATAATTCTCTGGTAATGTGACATTTAACGTGTTGATTTTGGAGAGACCAGTAGAAGTCCTGAAACAGTGCTCATTGATACTACAGTTGTGCTTTCTAAAGAGTTGTTTGTGGGTGATGCTGCCGGGGATTGAACCCAGGTGCTGCCTCGCACGTGCTGTTTAAGTATTCTACCATGGGGCTAACCCTCCCACCCTATTTTCGAAACAATTGTTTAGTTTTAAATTTTATTTCAGGGCTTTATATAGAATTGCCATGCTCACAGCCTCTAATGTCTCCTCCTAGGGCATTTGACACCCTCGCAAAAGCGCTGAACCCCGGAGAGAGCAGCAGCGGGCAGAGCTCAGGGGAGGGCACAGAAGGCAGCGGAGCCTTGGCCGCGGGGGAGCCCAGCACCAGTTACATGGAGAAAGAGGGGCCGCTTCTCAGCGAGTCACATGTAGCTTTCAGGGTACTTCCGTACATTTCTAAAGCTTTCATATAATGTTACTTGATTTTTAATCTGCTTTCAAAAATCAGAATCCATTTTTTGTGTTACTCAAGTCAGAAATGTCCCTAGTAGACTATCAGGCTGGAGCTAAGACTCACACATCTGACGTGGAAGATGACGGCTGCCTGAAGCACACTCTTCCAAGTCGGTGGGAGTAGCCGGGCATGGGGCTGGCTCTGAAGGAGTGGGCTTCAGAACTGTTGCTGAGGTTTAGTCACATGGAGCCTTGGCTTGCCTGATGTGTTGAGTGCACTGCTTTTGTTCAGTGCCTAGTTGCTGCTACTTTAGTGTAAATTAGTGTCTAAGGCAGTGATACTTTACTTTTACTATAATAATGACAGAGAACTCCATTCATTATGTATCATCCTAATTAGCTTTCAGCCTTACCGTAATAAAGTACAAATCAGTGTGTTTCAACTTTAAGTTTTTAACTTTTTTTTAAACTTTTTTTTTTTTTTGAGGCAGTCTCACTGTATAGTTCTGGCTGGCCCTGAACTCACTGAATAGCCCTGGCTGGCCTCAAACTCTCAGCCATCCTCTTGCCTCAGCCTCCCAAGTACTGGGACTAAAGATGTGGCTACCACGTCCAGCTTTTTTACCATTTTGAAGAAGGTACATTTATAATTTTTTTTTTCCCTAAGTACATTCTTTATAATGGTAACAGTACATCAATACATGTAAAAGACTAAAAAGATCACTTTAGGGGGCCGTATTTTGTTTTGTTTTTTGAGACAGGATCTTGCTCTGTAGTTCATACTGGCCTTGAACTTCACTATGTAGCCCAAGCTGGCTTTGAACTCCTGGCGATCCTCCTACCTCAGCCTCCCAAGTGCTAGGATTACTGGCATGTGCCACCATGCCTGGCTTAAAAAGATCACTTTATAATATTTGATTATGACCCTACTTTTGACTTCCTTCACTTTCCTAATGCTATTTTTGCTGTGCCAGTTATGAGTACTGTTACCAAGTGGTGTGCAGAGTGATTGAATGTATGTATGTGACTTCACCTAGCAAAACTACTGTTCTCCAGAAACATCTAAGGTTCATTCTTTATAATTTTACTATAAAGTTTCTAAAGATTCCTTAATACAGAAATGCATACTTATTAAGTAAATACATATGTATAAATATATATACATGTTTTGCCAGTAGAAGTAACAAACATAAAACAAAGGTAACATTGGCCAGGCACATGGTGGCATATACTTCTAAGCATCCTAGGAGGCCGGGGCAGAGGATTGTAATTCCAAGCTCAGATGGGGCAACTCAGCAGCTTAGTGAGACTCTGTCTCAGAACAGATAATGAAAAAAGGCTTGGGATGTAACTCAGTGCACAAGCCTGGGTTTGGTCCTCAGTGCTGCTAGGTAGTAGGTAGGATAGGTAGATTGATCACTGATTAAACTGCATATAATAATATTTATATTTATAGCAGTCAACTTGATAGAAAAGGCATTGACAAAAGTTATCATGGTTTAAATAATTGCTATAAATTGATGTAGTCAGTTATCAGTGAAATCAGATTTCATGTGAAACTGCTAAAGATTATTTACATGAAGAAATTAGAAATGTGCTGTCTGGGGTCAGGAATATTTGATTCAGTGTTGGAGCATTTGTCTAGCATGTGCAGGGCCTGGATATTTGATCCCCAACCCTGGGGGAAAACAGAAAAGAAATTATCTGCTATGTACAGAAAAAGATTTTATGAGTGCTGTGAAAAGTTAATGAGACTCAGTGTCATCTCTAAAAATTATAGTAGAATCTATAGACAGGGATGTAGCAAGGCAAAAGAATTTTCCCCTTGTTTGTTCTCTAAAGGAAAGGTATTCTTTGGTTTTTTTAGCTTTATTTTCTGCCTTGGCTGTAAATGTGAGGAAGGATAAAATGAGACAAGTGCATTGGCACAGAAAAAGGCCAGAAGATTCGTTTAGAAAAAAGTTGTTCACTTTTTAAATCTTGGACGTTGTTCCTCAGAATTTTGATTCCTTGAAGTAAGTGTTTTGAACAGATGAGTTAGACAAATTAGAACTTTAGTTTTTGTTTCTGGAATTTGATTTTTCCCATTCCTTCTGTAACTTTAATTCTAGGTGTCTTGAGAGCGCTATGAGGTGTTTGCTCTGAACAGGACTTCCTTGATCTTTCTTCTACAGTACTGATATTAGGAGGTGTATTTCTCAGTGAGTTCCCTGCTTAGTTCCTGTGCTCAGTAGTTGCCTAGTTGCTTTTCTTCTCAGTTTTTGGATCATCAGTTCCGAGGCCTGACACCTGCAGTCACTCCGCTCAGCCACTCCTCTCCCCATTGCTGAGCTGAATAGCGTTCTTCTCTTGCGTTATGTGTGGTGGAGTTTGCTGCCTATTTTCACACACAGATTCACTTGAAGCTTAACACATTCTCTTGGGGAGGTTAAAACTTTTATTCTCATTTGGTAGGTGAAGGAAAAGATTCTCAGTGTCTTCAGAACAACTGTAGGTAGTAAGGAGAAATAATCTAATAATCAAGCCAGAATTGTGACCATCTAGAACAATATTTAACATTTTTATTAAAAGAATTTTACCTGTTTGTCTTGATTCTTACAATTCCCCTACAAATAAATTCAAGGTAGATATACTCCCATTTTATAAGTAAGTATGTGACACAGAAATGAGGTGATTTCCCACTGGCCATGGTAGCACACACAGCACTCGGGAGGCTGAGTCAGGAGGATTGCTGCAAGTTCAAGGCCTGCTTAATCTACATGATGAGACCCTGTCTCAGAAAAAAAAAAAAGAAGTGATTTCCAAAACTGTCCTTTTTGTGTTTTTTATCTCATGTTACAATTCTAGCCCTCTTAGTCACCTGTATTTGCAACTTGAGAGTCCTCTTTATTCTCTTCATGTCTCTCTCCCCTCCTTTCAATTATTTTGTGAGACTATGTCTCACTGTAGTTCAAGCAGGCCTTCAATTCACTGTGTAGCCCAGGCTGACCTTGAACTTGCTGCCATTGTCCTGCCTCAAGCTCTTGAGTACAGGAATCACAGGTGTGAACCACCGTGCTTTCCCACCCCTCTTTTAGTCATTCTATTACTTGAATTTCTCCATTTCAGTTTTATTTCCATTATCATATTTTAGGCCTGTTAAAATTTGCACTGTTGAAATATTTTTGCTTGCAGTTCATCTTCACCATTACGAGTGTGATACTTGTTAAAAATCACTCTAAATATGTCACTTGGCTATTGCACTTGCCTAGCATGTGCAGGCCCCAGCACTGCTAAGACATTTTTAAAATAAATAATAAAAGCCTTCCTATTGCCCATTTGTGCTTAAGTCATCTCTGTAATGTCACTTGTTAGGGCCTCTGTCTTCTGATCGAACTGCATGTCACTTCCCATACATCATATTCCCTTTCGTAGCCACTTTTTGTTTTTCTTTTTTCCTTTTCTTTTTTTTCACATAGTTCAGACTGGCTTCAACCTTGTGATCCTTCTACCTCAGTCTCCTTAGTGGTGGGATTACAGGTATGAATCAGCACACTTGGCCTCTTAGCCACTTCTGTTGCTGGTCCATTTTCATTCTGTTTCTCTGTTGAGACAGCAGCACACACATTTCTCTGTAAATGGTTATTGAGTGAATGATATGGAGCCATACAAATAATGAAAAATTAGAAGTAGTAGAACTCAGACTTGCTAACTCAAGTCAGATGGTTTTCTGAACACTATATTGCACAGACTTAGCAGAATTCTGTACTGCTAGAAAGGTAATTGTAAAAGCAGCTAATCAAAAAGGCAAGTTCTAAAACAGGTTGATCAGGCTTAGGTCTTCTCAATATTCTTTAAAATAAATTTATTAAATATTTTATAATTTTTAAAATATGCAAAAATTAGTTTATAAGCCTGATGATCCATAGGTATTCTTGAGTAGCTATAACATCTTTGTAGTAGAAACTCATCTTCCATATATGCATAAGTAAAGAATTAATGTTTTTGCAGTTAAAAGACTTGCTAAACGCACTAATTTTCTTCAGCCAGATTAACTTTCTGATTTATTATAATGCTAGAGGCTTATAAAGTATATAAAATATAAATCATGAAACATTTCCTTCTCTAAAGTAAAACAATATGGTAGAAGAGTTTCCTTAGTCTACATTGCAGATGATTTCACTTTGATAATTAAGGCAATGGGAAGCTGTCATTGAACACCACTGTTGTGTATAAAACAGTGTATTCAAGTTTTACTCGCAGAATTGCAAGTAATTTGTTTTTTATAGCTAACGTGTAAAGGATATTTTCTCTCTCTCTCTCTCTCTCTCTCTCTCTCTCTCTCTCTCTCTCTTTTTTTCCCTGAGACAGGCTCTTGCTATGTAGTTCAGACTGGCCTTGAACTCACTCTATGACCCAGGCTGGTGTCCAGCTCGGGGTGACCCTTCTGCCTCAGCCTCCCTAGTCCTGGGATCACAGCTACCATGTTTGACAGTATAGGCATTTTCTATTGTTGTTTTTCATTTTATTTATTCCTCCTCCATAAAACTAGTATTTTTGGTATAATTAAATTATTAAACACTTTTCCCCCTGTCCACCTGGGGCAATTCTGAGAAGGTATGACAGTTCTTAGTTTTTTAATATGCTTAAAATACTTAATAATTGTTTCATTTCCTTCAAGATTATGTTCTGTTTATTTTACTGCTCTAGTAAACATTTCTCGAACTTGTGATAAATTTTCTTCTCAGGGCTCGGAGTGGGGAGCACATGCTTGGCACACACAAGGCGCTAGGTTAGTTCCCCACTACACACAAAAGTTTTTTCTTCCTATTAAATGAGACTTTAACCCTTAACTGCCCTGTTGTTTTACTATGAGGCCTGTTGTTTTACTAAGTAATTAAAACATTTGTGACTAACACTGAATAAAGTCACTTAAACTTAATGTTTTTTACATTTTCTTTAACATTTCTAGAGAACTTAGCATTTTGATGAAAAACTTGCTCTGTTTGGTGTCATAGACACCTTTGAGAATCTGGTGGAAGCTGTGTATATGTTTCCAAAATACATGCCCCCCTGCCACCCTCCCCAGGTAACCGGTATGGGATATGTTCCCTTCCATCCTTTCTGTGCACACACCTGTGTGTGCCCACACACGTACTCGTGAGCATCTCCAAGGCATTCAGCACAGAGTATTCTTTCCTGGTGATGACAGCTTGGGTCATTGCCAGCATTCACCTTCGTTCACTATTTGAACCAGAGCTGGAGTGGGTACTTTATGTGTGCTTTCTTTGAATGTGCAAGTGTTTTTCTGGAGTAGAGGTTTAGAAGTAGTTTACAAGTTTAGAGTCCCGTGTATGAAATACTTGGAAGTGTTTCCAATTTTAGTTTTTTCAGATTTGGGATATTCACAGAAACTTTACCTGTGAACATCCCAAATCTGAAAATCTGAAATGCTCTGAGATTTGAAACATTTTAAGTGTTGGTACCAAAAGTGTTTCAGATTTCAGTCTTTTGAATTAGGGGACTGATCCTGTGTTGTGGCGTGCGATGTGCCAGGTGTCCAGGTCCAGTAGAACTCAAATTGCCCTCCAGCCTAGTACTCACAGTAGTGGGTACAGACTCCCCGCATCCCCACTTTGCTTGATGCTATGGATCATTCCATCATTCATAAAAAAGAAAGTGTTTCTTACACAGTTCATTTATGGCAGTAAAAATTGTGTGTAACAAGACTTTCCAAAATGGTTTCAGAAGTATTGTGATGTAGGTTATTTATTTGCATCAGCAGTGAGACATTTGAAATAATCACATTAAGGTCAGCAGTGCAAACTCATCTCCTGGCATATTTTGTATTATCTGCAGAATAGTTTTTAAATTACTTTTTTATTCAGTATCAGTTTTTTTTTTAAAGTAGATTTTGCAGAGGCCATACTCTGAAAAACTGAGTGCAGAAATTCAGTGTTGAATGCAAATTCCCGTGGTTTTGTGCTGAATTCAAGTCATAGCCGGGCCCTTTTTCTGGGGCTGTGCCCTTGCCAGTCAGCAGCCGTAAAGCTTTCACTCATTACTTCTCAAGACTGCAAGCATTTAAATTCATTAAGCCTGTTACTTCAGTGAAGGCAGTTTTAGCTTATATGATTACTCCTTACTGAATTTGCTGTGCACCATTGTTAAGAAGGAAGGAAAGGGCCGGGGATTTAGCTCAGTGGCATAAGTGCCTGCCTGGCAAGCGCAAGGTGTCCCGAGTTCGAGCCCTGGTACTGCAAAAAAAAAAAAAAAAAGGAAGGAAAAACACATTGGTAGGCTGGACAAGGTAGAAAGTAATTTTTAAAAATAAACCAGGATATCATGGTCGATGTTTATTGAAATTCTGTTTTTCTGAATATTGTTGTCTCATTTATTCTAAGCCCAGTTAGCTGTAAAAACCAGGTACTTGGATTATTTCAAGATTAGCCTCTTTTTGTGAATGTGCTAGACTCATTTGATGTGTTATGTTTACATTCAACTTTTTCAAAGAATTGCTAACTTAGAGCATGAAGTCACAAGATGATTTACCGGCATCCCTGTTCATACTAGCTCACCATGCCTTCTCCTACGCCCGAGTACCTGAATGTGCACTACATTGGGGAGTCTGCCTCCAGGCTGCTGTTCCTATCAATGCATTGGGCACTTTCCATCCCTTCTTTCCAGGCGCTAGGGTGAGTGTTTTTAAGTCCTCGAATGTAAATGTAACTTTGTAGCAAATGTACATTAAGCAAGAAATTTTATTTTGAGAGGATTTCATTAAAGGAGAAAAAAACGTGTATTTTAACTCTATGTTGTATCATTTATATGACAAATCAGAGCAGCTAAGTACTATTTTCTACATATTAATTTGATGTGTTGGAGGATGCACACCTTATGGTTTGGCTGGCATCTAACTGGAGTGCACCCTAGTTTAGTGAGTTGGGTTGCTTTTGCCCAGCATTGGTAAGAGCCATCTCGGCCCAGGCAGGCACAGAAATCCTGGAGGCGTGTCTAGTTATATTCTCCATCCACACCCTCTGAATTCCCATCCGGGAGTGTTACAAAGGCTCTGAATTCACTGCAGTTATGTTCAAAAACAGATGTCATTGTTTTTCATTCATGTGGTTGCCTCTCAAAAAAGAGGAAAATGTAAACCTACTCTGGGAATGAAGGTGGCGCACACTTGTAATTGCAGCATGTAGAAGACTGAGGTGGGAGGATTGCCCCAAGTTCACAGCCAGTCTACCTGAGCTATATAGTGAGATCCTGCCTCAAGGCCCCCCACACACAAAGTAAAAAGAAAATGTAAAACCCCCATAATATCACTGAGAGTTAGAGATTTAGTGTTACCCCTAAAGAACACTCTATGTTCTATTCTGAAATTATCAGGTGAAATGGAACATGGTATAACTATAAGCAATCCAAGTTTTATCAACGTTTCATCAAACATTTAAATTGCTTTAAAGTAACTAGTACAGTGGTGGTGAACCTGTGGCACACGTGTTGTGTCTTTTCTTTTCTTTTTGGTACCAGGGATTGAATTTATAACCTCACACTTGCCAGGCAGGCACTTACACCGCTGAGCTAAATCCCCAGCCCTGTGTTTTTAAGTCAGAAGATGTTAATGTATGGGTTGTTTGGATATTCAGGTTTCATTGCAGTGTTAGCACTGTGTGATAAGTGAATGAATGTGGGTTGCAGTTTGGGCACTCCGTCTCCTACAACATTCACCATCACTAAACTAGGGTGCAAAAGAGACAGTGGAAAAATTTAAGCCCATAATTTCATTCTATTCCAAAGACCTTACTCATGATTGATTTTATAAGTAATTCACTTTCATAACCTACACAACAAATTTTCTCATTTATCCAATGAAAATCACTACTTATCCCTGTCCTTAGAGGATATTTTGCATATAAATAACATCTGAATCATGATGTTAAAGACATTTAATATTATGATGCAGTCACTAGTCACATTAAATCACATTCTTAAATATACAGTTCCGTAGACTGCAAGTCTGATTCAGAATGGTTAATTTTTCAAACGTGCAGTCTTTTTTTCTGAAAATAATATTCAATTTTAAAAATTTCTCCTTTTTTTTTCTTTTCTTTTTTAGAGGTGGGTTCTGTTTTGTCTTGGTTGAGATGGGGTCTTACTACTGTGTAGTTCAGACTGGTCTTGAACTCACTGGCAATCCCAGGCTGGCCTTGAACTCATGGCAGTCCTCCTGTCTCAGCCTCCCAAATGCTGGGATTATAGGCGTGTGCCACCATGTCTGACTTTTTTAGGGAAAAGTAAAATACAATAAAATTTTACATGTTAGCATTTTACTACTTTAAAAGCATTAAGTGTAGTTAACTAAGTTTGTCTAGTATACCTGGGTTGAAAAAGCAAACGAGATTTTTTTTATAGTGGATTATCAATTATTATAGTGAAACAACAGATGAAAGGAATTTGGGGTATAATTTGAACTCCTTGAGTTCAGATAATCAACACGGTGATTCTAAATACTTCTGTTGAATGTGATTATCCTATGCTATTAAGTACTCCAGATGTTGAGGAAACCAGAAATAGTACCTAAGCTTCCTGGCTAGGGGATAACCATTCTTCCTTGTGGTATCTGTTGGAAGTCAGTTGCAGTGTAACAGCCGTGGGAACCATTTGGATTAGAATAATTACAGAGCTAGCAACTACAGCCATTAACCGCAGCCTGAACTGGTATTTCTTGTCCCTGAATAGGTCATTTGTAGGGCTCAGGAGTATAGAGCACTTTCGTAGCATGCACAAGGGCCTGGGTTCCATTCCAGTAATGATAACAGAAATACATTTCGTCATTGGCTTAGTGTTCCTAAGACGAAAGCAACTAAGAGCACACATGTCCCTCGCATCCAACATTTATTTTCTTTCTTTCTTTCTTTCTTTCTTTCTTTCTTTCTTTCTTTCTTTCTTTCTTTCTTCCTTCCTTCCTTCCTTCCTTCCTTCCTTCCTTCCTTCCTTCCTTCCTTGTACTGGGGATTGAACTCACAACCACCCACTTGCTAGTCAGGCGCTTATACTGCTGAGCTAAATCCCCAGCCAGCATTTTACTTTCTAGATTCTATAAGAACCATAAAAGGATAGATGGGTTCAAATTTTGGCTTTCTTCACCTGCTGACTTTGTATCTTTGGATCGGTGACTTAAATAAGACTGAGTTCCCTGTCTGCAGAGTAGGGGCAGAAAGTGCTGCTTGGGAGCTGTGCCCTTGTGTGAGGGTACAGTGTGCATTTAACCCCACACTGGGCACCAAGTGTGAATGCGTCCTGGTCATTTTCCTTTATGCTGCTTCATCCTCTTAGTATCCTTCTTTTTAAAAAGACTTATTCTTTTCTCCTAATGCAATAAACTTTTGAAAAAATATTGCATCAACAAAAAACATGGAATAAGCATAGCTATTTTTACATAGTATGAGGGTTTTGTTTTTTGAGTAAAAGTGTAGGGAGGTGCCATTGCGTAATTGATTTCTGCTATTAGTGTCTTAGCATTTCCTCTGGAATCCATAGCTTATGTATTCCTTGGTTGCCACTTTGTTTTTTTTTTTGTTGTTGTTGTTGTTTGTTTGTTTGGTACAGGGGATCGAACTCATGACCTTGCACTTGCGAGGTAGGCGCTTAGGCCACTGAGCTAAATCCCCGGCTCTGTTGCCACTTTGATCCCCAAGCCCTGGTAGTGCTTCCCATCCCCTGTGCTGACACGTGCTTGCCTTCATTCTGGTTTCTGTTATTTTTCCTTTCCTGTGTTCACTGGTTAATTAGCTTGGTTAGCTGTTTACTGTGTAAAGCATCAGAAATAGAAGTTAAAATGAAAACTGGTTTGCTTTTGTCTTTTTCTCATATTGTAGTATAGAACTACAAAGTAAAACCTCATTTTCCAGAGGTAACTAACCTCATGTTAACAGTTTGGTATTTTATTAGATTTTTTCCATACCATATTTATTAAACCATTAAGACATATCTATACATCTTTTTCTTTGTCTTTTTATATTTTTATATAGGTATTAGGGAATAATTTCTGTATCAGCAGATATAAGTTAGTTTATCATAGTTTGCTTTTGTTTTTGTTTTTGGAGACAGGTTTCCTTAAGTTGCCCAGGCTGTACTTGGACTTGTGATCCTCCTGCCTCAGTGTGTGAGTGCTAGGGTTACGAGCACGTGCCACCATGTTCAGCCTCATATTTTTCTAATGGCTACCCACTGTTCCATCTTTCGGGTTTATTATAATTTATTACCTGTGCCTTATCAATAAACATTTGAGTTGTTGCCAACTTTGTTGTTATATCCAACACTGCAATGCACATTTTTGCCTACTGAAGTCATTTCTATAAAATTGGTTTCTTACAAGGGGAATTGCTAGGCTCAACCGTGTTTCTGCTTTTGGGCAGTACTGTTGCTAGGAACTGCCCAGTTGTCTTGTTGAAATGTGTCAGGCTGGCTTGTCTCACCTAGGGATGTGTATGCATATATTTCCTCACACTTCCTTCACTGTGGACTTTATCCTGCTTTTGTGATAAATTAAAAATAGTGTCTTGTTACTTTTATTTTCTTTTATTTTGTTTACCTGAGTTTGAATTTTTAACCATTTTCTATATGGAGATTTAAAAATTCTGGTTTTCTTTGTACTTAAGCTTTACTTTCAAGTTTAATACCTGGTTTTTTTGTGGCAAGTAACACTTCTCAAATGAAAAAAGAGCATCCTGAAGTTAAAAATCTCACCTGAATAATTCCAAGTGAGACAAGTTACCTTGTCACTCTTAAACTGAAATGTTATGTTATCCTTTGTTTGAAGTCATTCTATTCTTTAATAAAATGTAATGTCATACAGGTTAGTATTCTTACTGAAAGATTTCTTTAAAACACACTGATCATGCTAATTTTAAAGGCATATCAAGCAGGAAAAGTATGGCCAATCATGATGGCACACGTCTGTGCTTCCAGCACTCCAGAGGGCAGTTTGAGCCTTTTGTGAGCAATTTAGTAACTTAGCTAAGTTTTGAGACCCTATCTCAAAATTATAATTAAAAAAAAAAAAAAAACCTTTACAGAAAGGGTTAGGGATGGTTCAGTGTGAAGGCCCTGGGTTCATTCCGCAGTCCTGGGAAAAAAAGAAAAATTAAGTATCATTCATCAATATGTACATGTTTCCTGTCAGGGTGTTCTGAGCAGTTTAAGCCTCTGGAGAAGGGAGAAATCTTCCTTGGTTGTCTGAGTAAGTGCACCAGCAGCCCTGTCCTGTGTGCTTTCTTCTGCCTGCTCTGGCTCTCCAGGTTGGAAGGTGGTGCTGAACTCCTTCCCAAGGCTGTGTGCTGGGCCCAGCCCCGACATGGTGATGTGCATAAGGACTCACCTATGTGGGAGCAGATCCCAAACGATCAATTCGGATGCCCTGTAATAGAAAATACAGACATCCAGGCAGTGCCAGAGGGCAGTGGAAAGGGTCACTGAGAGAAGCTGGCTTTCCTGAGGGGAGGGACAGATTTATTACCTAGGCAAACCAGGCAGGGAAAGGGTGTCCTGAGTCAGCGGGAAAGGATTTAATAATCCACCCAGAACGCTTTTGACACACCTGGTCCATGCACATTCTCCCTTCAGCAAGTTTGCCTTATTTGTCCTTCTTCAATGCTGCCTGCCTAGAGCTTTTTAAAATTCTTTTTCATCATTTTTCGCTCAAATGTCTCAGATGTCACTGCCTCATTGGCCTCTCCTTGAGCTGCAAATGGCCATCTCTAACCACTTCATCTGAACCTTCCTGTTTTCTTATCTCCCCCCACTTTATAGCAATGTCAAATTTTTATTACCTGAAACTTACATATAATCATATGTGTACAGTTGTTTTCTTTTTTTTCATAAACGGACCTAATCCCTCTCTCTCTCTCTCTTTTTTTTTTTTGGTGGTACCAGGGATTGAACTCACACTGCTGAGATAAACCCCGGTCCTTAATCCCTCTCATTAACTGCTATTTCCCCAGTGTCTCGGAGAATGTCGGTCATGTTTGGAAGAATGGCTTGGCATGTTTGGGTAATTTTTTTCTTTTATTGAGATGGCGTCTTGCCACATAGTTCAGGCTGGCCTTGAACTCACTAAATGTTCCAGGCTGACCTCTAACTTGCAGTGATTCTCCTGCCTCAGCTTCCCAAGTGCTGGGATTACAGGTGTGCACCACCACGCCTGGCTCAGTATACTCTTACTTGAACTGAGTCACAGTGATTATACATACTTAACGGGGTGCATACAGTGTATAATGATCAGAGAAAGCTAGTTAGCCTATCTGTGCCCTCAGATACATATCATTACTGTGTCTTGGAAACATTCAGAACCCTTTTTTTTTTAAGGTAGAGAGATTTTTCACATTTATTGAAGGTTCTAAAGGCAGGAAAAGAAGCATGCTCCACAGAGCGCAGAGCAGGCCTCTGAAAGAGCTCACCAGAACCCTTTCTATTAGCTGCTTTGAAATAATGATTGTCCATTGAACTACTCTGTTGCAGAACACAAGCAGTTCTGCCCCTCCAGCTGTACCCTGGTGCCCATTAAATACTCTCTCTTCATCCTCCACTGCCCAAACCCTTGAGCTCTGGGAACTGCTCTTCTGCTCTCTACTTTAGGCCTACTTTTTGTAGCCAGGCGTGATGGCACATGCCTGTAATCCCAGCTCTTAGGAGGCTGAGACAGGAGGGTTGCTGTGAATTCAAGGGCAGCCTGGGCTGTGTAATAAGACCCTATCTCAATAAAGCAAACAAGGTCTGGAGGTTTAGCTCAGCAGCACAGGCATCTGCCTGGCAAGTGTGAGGTCATGAGTTTGATCCCCAGTACCAAAAATAATAAGTAACTAAATAAAGCAAACAAAAGAAAGGTCTACCTTTTAGCTTTCACATATGCCTCAGTAATGTTAAGCAAGATAAAAGTTATTTAGTGTCTTCGTTTTATATAATTATGCAACGTGAGAATTGGGAAGCTTTTTATTCTGTTTTCTTAAGCTGCTGGATTTTCATTATTCAGAAACTCAGGAAAGAGCTTTTGGCCTTTCTTATTTCTTGTTAATTACAGTAAAATTGTCGATTATAGAATGAACCATTTCTCCCACTATATTGATTGCTTACCTACTGCCAAATAATCCTAATAGTTCTTTTCTTTAAAAAAAAAAAAAGTTACTTTAGAGCAAAAGAAAGTTATGAAAAGTTTTTTTAATGCATGCTCTTCTAAAAACCTTTATTTGAATTGTTCCCATGAAATTGGAACTTAAAGCCTTCACTTTTTTAGCTTAAAATGTTACAGTTCTTATAAACCATCTGGTAAATAATGGCTGGTTGCCAGAGATTTAGCTCAGCATCCTAAGTGCCTACCGGGGTTGCAAGTTTGATCCCAGGTACCAAAAACAGAACAAAACAAATCCAAAAAAACCTAGTACTTTGCCAGGAATTTAGTTCAGTGACACAGGCACCTGCCTGGCAAGCGCAAGGTTGCAAGTTCAATCTCAATTACCCCCCCCCCCCCAAAAAAAAGAACTGATTAGTATTTAAGTTTGTGAGCCCTCATCATCAATTGCTGGCAACTGTACCAAACAGAATTGATTGAGTCCATGCCCATTTGGTCTTCCTAGAGTACTTTTACTTCAGTAATACTGTAGTTTTAAGTGCATAGATCAGTTACAAAATTTACCTCACTCACTCCTCGTTTGTGCTGTGTGTTTATTTTTAATAGGCAAGAAAACAGCATATCATTGGTGAAAGCTTACTGGAATGAACTCTTTACCCTTGGCCTTGCCCAGTGCTGGCAAGTGATGAATGTAGCAACCATATTAGCAACCTTTGTCAATTGTCTCCACAGCAGCCTTCAACAAGGTAAAAAGTTCCTCCTTACCCCTCTTCCAGGGTATAGGAGGAGGCATCAGCTTTATAAAATGCTCTGATCAGTTACATGTCCTGATGATTTTACTGCTAATGTACCAGTGCTGTTTTACTTTAGACAATTTTTACATTTTGATAAATCTGTGAATCACCGAAAAATATTTTTGAGTGAGTATGCAACAAAATTGGAAGTATATTTGAGACTGGCAGGCTTAGTTTTCTCTTGCCAAAACAGAACAACTGGGGCTGGGTTGTTGCTAACGGAAGAAGTTTCTTTTGGCTCTGGTTCAGGAAGTAGAAGGGCCCAGCACTGGGACCTGCTCAGCCTCTTATTAGGGCCCAGCAGTGGCAAAGTACCTGCAGAAGAGAGTGGAGGAGAGGAGCACGAATACTGAGAAAGCCAGGCTTGCTTGTGTAACAGCTGCTCTCCCAAGAAGGTAAACGGAGTGTCACCAGAAAGCCATGAGTCCTGTTAACAGCCTCACCCACCAGTTCCACTGCATTGCAGGGAGACTTCACTGCGCTCTTGAGCAGGGTGGGCCTGTCCAGAGCCTGTCTAGGGTAATTTCTGATGAGCCACTTTGGTACAGGAACCTCAGAATCCAAGGCTACCTTACACAGAGGTGATGAGATATTTTAGATATGTGCTTCTCATCACTTTTGAAGCTGCTTTTTTTATTATAGCCCTTCACATCCCAGGAAATAGGCTGTGTTGTCTCTTGACTAAACAGAACCATGATCATCAACAGTCTTCGGTATTTTCCCTTTTCTGGATGCCATGATGATGACAGCTCTGTCATTTAAGGAAACAGGCGGTCTCTGATTTAGATCTTACCTTTTCCTGTCTTTTGAGCTCAGGAGTATTTTATAAACTATGGACTACTTTTTAGTTACTTAACATACTCCATTCTCTGGGGGTATTTTTGTTTTTTAGTTTTCACAGTACCATGGGTAGATCCTAGACGCACTTTGCCATTAAACTACATCTCCAACTTTTTTTTTTTTTTTTTTTTTTGAGACAGGACCTTTGTGAGTCACCCAGGCTGGCCTTGAATTTACAACCCTAAAGTAGCTGGCATTGCAAGCATGGGCTTCCAAGCCTGGCTGTTTTCATTATTTTTAGCTCATCTGCTGCTTCTAGTGTAGGTTAGCACCACTTCTCCCCAGTTAGTCCTGGTTTATGAACTTACAATCCTGATGCATTTCTCATCAGCTTACAAGTTGTTTTGTTGCCCAATTTCAGGAAAGCTGTGGTTGACTAATGGTTAATAGAGATCTTTTTACTTGTCTCACTGCTGCAAATGAGAATATGTCTACAGAACTTTCTTCTCAACTATACTTTTTGTTGTTGTTGTTCTTTTTGAGACAGGGTTTCACTGTGCAGTCCAGGCTCAGGCCGGCCTTTACATCACAGTAGTCTTGTGCCTTGGCCTCCTGAGTACTAGGATTACAGCCATGTGCCACCACGCCCCACCTCAGTTTTTCTTTGATCTGGTAGTGCATTGTTTTTTTGTTTTGCTAAACACTTGTTTTGATTATAGTGGTATCGCTTTTAAAAGTGAAGATTTATTTCCAACCAATATAAGTATAAATAAAATCCTGTTACCAGAATTTGAGTCATTTGTACACTGGTTGGTCAGTTTTTTAGATGGTTGAATTACATTTTATCTTCTCAAAGGCATATCGTTAAAGGAAATATTAGCTTTACGGTTTTCTGTACTGACTTTTTGTTGAATGAGCGTTATCAAAAGATTATTAGTTTCATCTGTAAATGGAGAGATTCTGATTTTTTGTTTTTTGGTCTTTTTGAGACAGGGTCTCACTATGCAGTCAGGCTGACCTTGGGCTCACTTTGTAACCCAGGCTGGTCTGAACTTGCAACAATCCACCTGCCTCAGCCTCCCAAGTGCTGGGATTACAGGAGTGCGCCACCATGCCCGTCTTGAGATTCTCAATTTTAAGCATTTATAAATTGAATAAATTCAAGGTTGGAAATTAGTGAGAAGAAAATATATAGGATGAAAATAGTCACACATTTCAGATGAAAACTAAAATCATTTTTTTTTTTTTTAATTTAAGATAAAATGTCACCAGAAAGGAGGAAACTGTTGATGGAGCACATCTTCAAACTGCAGGAGTTTTGTAACAGCATGGTTAAGCTCTGCATCGACGGGTATGAATATGCCTACCTGAAGGCAATAGTACTCTTCAGTCCAGGTATAGATATTTACTACTGCTGCTGCTACTACTTCTTCTTCTTCTTTTCCTCCTCCTCCTCCTCCTCCTCTTCCTCCTCCTAATGGTGGCAGAATTTCACATTTATTAATGGTAAGGTAAAAAAAAACAGAAGGGCAAGGGAAAATGAACTCTGTAGTGCAAATTTGGGCTGAGCAAAAAGGGAGGATAAAATGCAAATAAAAATCTACGTGTAGGATGGGCTGTTGTGTATGAGGCCACTACACCTGGCAACATAGCATTACTTCTTAATTAAAGCACAATGTTAAGTATTTGGAGAAATCAGAATTCTCATCCTTTCCTGGTAGGAATATTGGTACATTTGAACTGGGCATGGTGGCGCACACCTGTAATTCCAGCCTCCAAAAGGCTGAGGCAGGTTAGCTGAGAGTTCAAGGCCAGCCTCACTTACATAATGAAGTCCTGTCCCTCAACAACAACAAAGTGGTGTGTTTGCCTTGGGGAAGAGTTCAGTAGTTCTTCAGCATGTAAAGTTACCACATGACCCAGCAGTCCCATTCCCACCAGCCCAAGAGAGTTGAAAGTGTGTGTCTACATAAAATGATCCTGGATGTTCAGGGTAGCATAATCCATGTTAGCCAAAATATGGAAACAATCTAAACGATCATGACAAGTGAGTAGAGATGTAATAATGTACCTACCATGGAAAACCGTTCAGCTGGAATCCATGCCATAAGGTGACAGACCTTGAAAATATTATGCCAAGTGAAAGGAGCCAGTCACAGAGGAGCACAATTGATTCCATCCATATGAAATAAAGCAGTGGCCCAGAGACACAGAGTGTGGACGAGTGCTTGCTAGAGTCTGAGGGGAAGAGCCATGGGGGGTCGCTGGTCAGGACAGGGTTCCTCTGCACTGACAGAAATGTTCTAAAGTGAGTTTGGTGATGGTGGTTGTACAGCTCTGTAAATATCTAGAAGTCATCAAATTATGTGTTTTAGATTAAGGATGATCACATCTTTGTATGAAAAAGGACTAAAAATCAGTGAAATAACATTATAGACTTGTATTTCCATTGTTACTTCTGTCTTAGAATCCTTAGGTATGTTTCTTATCAAGTGCCAGAATAAGAGAATTATAGCTGCACTAAGGAGTTCAGTTCTTCAGCAGCTTAGTAGAGCCTCCAATAAATAGAAAAACAGTCTCTTATTTTCCTGCCACTTTCTGGTTTTCACAGATAGTAAGAGAGTAAGGGCTCCGAGTTCACATTCTGAACCAGAGACATGGACCATTCTCTTAGGTTCTGTGTTTTCATTTAGATTGGAGACTGCCTGCCCTCAGATGCCAAAAGATAGTTAAAGCTCTCCTGTGTTGGTTTCTCTGCTGTGAACACAGGTCTTTTCTCTCCTCCTTTAAGCTTATGTTGCTGAGTCTTGCATATGCTCCCAAGGTTTCTACCACTCCATTACTGGGGCTTGAACCTAGAAAACCAGCCCCCCTACCTTTTAAACTTTGAAACAAGATCTCACCAGGTGGCCCAGGCTGGCCTCACACCTTGCAGCCCTGTCTCAGCCTCCTGGTAGCTAGGGTTGCAGGTGATGTCCAGAGTCTCCATTTCATCACAGGCAGTTTGTGGCTTCATTTTCCTTAGATGAGAATTGAAACATTAGGCATAGGTATTATAAACTCCTAATACTTCTACTTTTCTGAAATGTTATAGTGACACTGAAATGTTTATAAAGATTTTTATTTTCATGTTGTGATTTTTTTTGGTAAAGGTCTTGATGTTCAAGTTCAGTAGTTTCATGAGTATATTTTTATTTAACTATAGCAGTGTGCTTTTCCTTGTAAAAGTATGGTATAGATTATAATTTTCAAATGTTTTGCTTTTAATCATAGAATATTAAAAATACTTCTATGGGGTAGGGATATAGCTCAATAGCATAATGTCTGCCTGGTAAGCACAATGCCCTGAGCTCGATTCCTGGTACCACGCCCCCAAAGAAATCTCTCTGGCCAGGCTAGTGGTTACACACCTGTAATCCCAGCATTTGGGACACTGAGGCGGAAGGAGTGCAAGTTCAAGGCCAGCATTGATTACATAGTGAGTTCACAGCCAAAGTGAGCTAGATAGTGAGACCTTGTCTCAGAAGAAAAAAAATACTCAAAACAATAAATACTTCTGTGATATCAGGCATAGTGCCTATAATTGCAGAATTCTGTCAGTTTGAGGCCAGCCTGAGCAATTTAGTGAGAGCCTGTGTCACATAATAGCTGGGAATGTAGCTCCTCCTGAAGGCTCTAGGTTTAATCCCTAGTACCATTAGAAAAAAGAGGAGGGGATGGGAGAAAGGGACAGAAAGAGGGAAAAAGGTTGGGGGGACTTGTTTACCAAGCACAGTGGTACTCACCTTACTCTCAACACTCTGAGGGGCCTGAGGCAGGAGGATTGCACCTTCAAGCCCAGCTTATATAATTTAGTGTCATAGACTGTCACAAAATAAAACATTAAAAGAGGCCTGGGGATGTAGTTTGATGCAGAGGGCTTGAGTTCAGTTCCCAGTACTGCCAAAATTAGTATAAAAAGTTAATCAAAATTCCACCACTTTTGGAATGGAGAGAAAACTACTCTGGTAATACCCAGAAGTCTTATTTTTTTTTTATTAGATTTAAAATGTGTATGAGATAAAATAATTTCAAGTTTTTGAAGTACAGAGCTTGGAATATAGTAGGTAGCTCAAACATTTGTGAAATAATAGAGCTACACATTTTATTTCCTAATTTTGAGATAGTATGTTGCTAAATTGCTCAGGTTGGGCTTGAACTCAGGATCTTTCTGCCTCGACCTTCCATAATGCTAGCATTACAAGTGTTGCCACCATATCCATCGAAGAGCTCCTTTTAGGGTGGTGGAGGTGTTGATTTTTCAGCTAGGTTCTCACTTCGTAGTTCAGGCTGGTCTTGAACCTGTGGCGATCCTCCTGCCTTGGCACTGGCATTCCAGGCGTGCCATCAGACCTGGCAGGAGCTGCTTGTTAATGGAACTGGTCGCTCCCATTTTCTTATGTCTACTTTCCATGTCTTATTAAATGAGCATTCAAAACTAGGGTAACAGTATATACTTTAATGTTTCAGATCATCCAGGCCTTGAAAATATGGAACAGATTGAAAAATTTCAGGAAAAAGCTTACGTGGAATTCCAAGATTACATAACCAGAACATATCCAGATGACACCTACAGGTATTTAGAAGTTAAATTGTGTCAATTAAATTCATTCAAAAATTTTTTGTGAATCCAGTCTTTTACTATCTTTCCATTCTCAGAGGAGTTAAATGTTTTAGTCAAGCTTGACCCTTGGATAGCTGGTGCTGTTGAAAATGGTGTGGCTGAGGCTGTAACCCAGGTGGAGCACTCACTCGCCTGGCATGTGCAAGGCTCTGGGCTGGCTGCTCAGCACCACCAAGTCCATCCATTCCTCACTCCCCACAGGAGTGCAGGGCCTGCAGCTTCGGCTTATGGCTCGGGCTGGGGTTGGCAGGCACACGGCTGGGGGCAGGAGCAGGAGTGCCCAGTCGGGAGTTCTTCCCATGCTCTGTGTCAGCGGTTCCCAAACTACACAGTAGGAGAGACAGGCTAAGGAGCTGGTGTGGGGTCACACAGTAGATGGCAGAGTCTGACTCTGAACACAGCAAGTTGGATAACTCTTCAGATGAAATAATGGATTTAATTAGTAAAAAGGGGAAAGAATGAAACAGATAGTAATACACTGTTTTATAATTTTAAAACATTTTACGATTCTTCAGATTACTTCTTGCCAGTGTCCTGTAGGGAAAAACAATCTATTTTTATTATTTGATTTTATTTTAAACCACCCAGCTTTGGAAAAGGGACAGAGCAAGAGCAGAGTAGTTAAAAGCACAGAGCTATCCAAGCTAGAGAACGTGGATTTGACTCTTAACTCACTAACTGTACAATCTTGGGCAAGTTGTTTAGCTTCTTCAGTTCCCTTACCTGTAAAATGGAAATGATAGGAGTTACAATAGACCCCCTTATCCATGGTTACCTTCAGTTGGTCTTGGTCTAAAAATAGTAAGTGGAGAATTCCAGAAATTATACAGTGTCTGGGCAGCACCATGAAGCCCTGTCCTGTCCCCTTTCACCCCACCTGTGAGTGCAGCACCCCTTTGTCTAGCGTTTCCATGACAATCTCTCTGTGGCTCAGTTATAAGCATGCCTTAGAAGTGTGCACATATAGGGCAAAACAGAAGATTGCCGTTTGGAAGGATCCATGGCTTCAGGCATTCACTATGGTCTGGGAACTCATTTCCCACAAACAAGAGCAGGGGACAACTGGAATGTGAGGGTTAGATCGTTAATACATTGTAATTTCTACATTTAGGAGGCTGAGGCAGGGTTTGAGTTCTAGGTCAGCCTGGGCTGTATTAGCAAGTTCATGGTTAGTGTGAACATAATAAGACCTTGTCAAAAAAAAAATAAAATTTAAAAATCAGTTAATATGTGTAAAGTGCTTAGAACCATGCTTGTTATATAGTAAGAGCAAGTGCATGTGCTTTTAATAAATAAAACATTATTAGTTTAGCATGCTTCAAACTAGTAAAAAAAAAATTTACCTATAATAGTGTTTTTTATGTATGTATTAAGTAATGTAGAGTTATAAGCCAGTTCCATCTAGAAAATCAGCTTTGGGTTCTGCAGCCAGTGTTCCTGCCCTGCTGCCTGCAGGTTCTGTGGTGAGAACAAACAGGAACTGAGGGATTGGTGTAGAGGAGGCTAATGATCAGCTCTGGGCCATGTGGTCTCAGGGTCAGTGTGCAGGACCTTAGGAAAAGGGAAAGATAAATGCACCGCAAGATTTTCTGTCAGAGGTAGCGTGGTGGTTGTTCAGTTTCGTACAATTTTAAAAGCTGCTTGTATTGAGGAATTGGCCCTGGGGAGAAAGCTACTGTGTTGTTATGCAAATCAATGCAGTTTTTATAATTTCACTCCTTTTGAGCATGCACCGCTTCCTTGCAGGTGCTTTGATAGATCAAAACTCTCAGCTTTTAGGTTCCTGCTTATTTAAAATCATTATCCATAGAGAGCAGTTTTCAGCCTAGAGTGAGTTTTAGGGTAAGACGTGGCCCTGCCCTCCAGAACCTCACTACCTGGCCTAGAAACTGGCAGGGATCCTTTCCCCCCTCACCACACACGGTGGGGGAGACAGGGAGTGAGTGTTATGTGGCACACTGTCACATAACAACGGGGCAGGCAAATCAGGATTTGAAGCCAGCGGTCCCGATTCCATGTTCTGCACCCTTCCCAGTAGTGTTACTCCTGCCTGTTGTACCACTTCCAGTACTGCTTTTGTACAGTAAAGCTGAGGTACTAATTGAATGTTTGTATCCTGGTAACAAAAAACATTGCTCTTCTTAGGATCAGAAACGAGTTGGGGAGCCACGTGTAAGCTTCCCTTGGATTAGTGACTCAACTCCATGGTCCTCACAGCCATGTGAGGCAGTGCACCTTCGCAGCTGAGAGCAAGGCCTCTCCAGGGAATGGGCAGCTGGCTTTGTGTGGCCAGTTGTCACACAGCCTCGGGCATGAGTGTCTGAAGTTTGGTCTTAGCTTTTGAGAATTACATCTGTATTAAATTAGGCCACAGAGAATAAACAAGCAAGGATTACTAGTGTTTTCTGGGCTGTTGTCCTGGTTGACAGCCTTGTTTCTCTGCCCTCCCCCTTTTCTTTTAGGTTGTCCAGGCTGCTGCTCCGACTGCCAGCCCTGCGGCTGATGAACGCCACCATCACGGAAGAGCTGTTCTTCAAAGGCCTCATTGGAAATGTAAGGATCGACAGCGTCATCCCTCACATTCTAAAGATGGAGCCCGCAGACTATAACTCGCAGATAATTGGCCACAGCATTTGAAAGCCGTGATCACTGTGTATAAACTTACTGTTCCTTCCTGGAACACAAAAAGATACCAAATTGAACTCATTGCTTCCAGGGTGTCTGGAAATTTTGACTTTAAAAAGTTACCAAAATCCAAGGTATTTTTTACGTTAGCTTCCTTAAGAAGAACTTTTGAAGTGACTGGACAGTCAGCAGGAATTAGATTTCCCTTTCTGTCTCTGTTTTGTATTATAAAACAAATAAATTAGTCTTTTCCCCCTGAATTGTGTTCTATTCATATTTAACTTTATTGTGAACTAATATACTTACTGGTCGTTATCCCTAAGGAGAAATTCCTTGTATTTTATTCTTTCATAATGTATTCTGTTTTAATTGCCATGTTAAAGATTATTTTATGCTCAATGGTATGATATTAGAACTGTAGAAAATAATAATCAAATATATATTTTTTGTCTTTGTAAATTCATAATCTCCTTTAGCATACACTACTCATTGCTGGCAATGAGACCTAGGCCATTCATGACTTTTAATGTTGTGTTTTATTAGTTATAAGCACTTTTTAGGTGGCAGGAAATTGGTTTTGAGAATAAGATGGGGTTTTTTTTTAGTATTTTTTTTGTTTATTGGTGTATATTAAATATAGAGGAGTCTAACCCCCAATATTTCACCTTTTCAAAATGAATATTAAAATTGTTGCTCTTACATATTCCAGGGGAAGCACTTGAATTTCCCTTCTTCCCATAGCTGTGTTACAGCTTCCTGACTGGCCTGGGGTTTGGGGGATTTCCTTCAGGTTGTTAGAAGAGCTGGTCCAGGTTGTTCAATAATGACTTGTCATAACCAGTCCATGTTTTCAAAAACATCTATGATTAAACAGTGATTTTAAAGCAGTCGATAATCTTTAAAGGAACATGTACTGATTCTCTCATTACAAAGCAGTAGTGTTGAAAGGTCAGCTTGAAGCCATGTTATCCCACAACCAAAGCATTTTTTGCTTTGTTTCTGTTTTTTTTTATTTTGAGACAGGATCTTGCTTTGTAGTTCAGACTGGCCTTGAGCTCTCTGTGCAGCCTAGCCACGAATTCATGGCAGTCCTCCTGCCTCAGTCTCGCGAGTGCTGGAATTAACAGGTGTGCTCTACCACACCCACAAAAGCATTTTAACTTTGGAGTCTCCCCCAGCAATGTTGTAAGCAAACCTGTTACTGTTAGATATTTTGTTGCTCTGATTTCACAGTGAGTTCTTTTGGTATAACTGTCAATTTTCAAAACACAAATATGGAGAATTTACTGTCCTCAGTACATTTTTTATAAAGATTTTTACGATAGAAGAGAAGCTGAAATTTTTGGGAGTGTGGATTTTGCTGATGACTATTTTATAGTCATTTTTTAAAAGTATCAACTTTTTAAAATTATCAACTTAGTCTCTTACTAAGTAAAACTTGTTTCCCAATTTAAATCACGATTTTTGTGAACAGCTTTATGTATAATTCTCAGCTGGAGAAAACTACACACTTGGTATATAACACTCAAATGAAAAAGTCAGGGTTATACCTTTATAAACCCATGGTAGTAAACCAGGGATTCAGAAAATCTCTTATTTAATGTACTAATGGCTAATTAAGATGTTTCAGGTATTTTTTCCTGGTTAAATTTGTAGTTATATATAAACTGTTAAGCAATATTAAAATATGACTTGTATTACAAAGTTCTGCATTTTACCAATATATTTTATTTCAGTGTCTTGTTGTTCAGTGCTGAGCTTTTCCATTTCACAGGGCTGGGGTGTGTAGCTCAGTGCTGGGGCTTCTGCCCAGTGTGCAAGTCCCTGGGTTGCACCTCCAACACTGAGGCAGAAAGTGCATGTCAGCACTGTATGAGCAGAGAACTTGAAACTGTGAGTCCCCATGGCAGGAGAATACAGCTGTGTTCACCTAGTGTGATGCTGTCCAAAACCAAACACAGGAGTAAATTGTCAATATCGGTTAGTTCACAAAATACAGTGCACGAAAACAGCAAGGGTAGAGGTACACAAAAGTATAATCTAACAGATTTGTTGAACAAACGCAGTGCAAGTGTTGTTAAGGGCTGTGCATGAAAATAATCATTAAAAAGCAAGAATTAGTGATACTTGATTTAGATGCTGGTTATGTCTATATACAAGGGGCTTAGAGTATTGATGGTGTGTAGTTACCTACTACTTTCCCACTCCAAAACGTGGTTTAACGTCTGTTTAGCTCAAGAATCTATAGTATGCGCGGGTTGGTAGAGACGGCACTGTGGGGCTCAGCCAGGGCGTGCATTCTCTGCCAATGGCATGGCATCTTGGGAAAGGCTCCCCCATGCTGGAAGGCCATGCCGGTTGCTGGGACCTCAGGGCTGAAGCCAGCACAGTATAGAGTTGCTCAGCATTGCTCCCGCATGGCCTGATGCTGAGTTCCAAGACCAAGGGTTGGTAAAACCGGGAGAAGCCACATTGCTGTTCTTCCTGGCATTAGAAGTCATCAGTCTCTTTTGTTCGTCAAAGAAAAGAAAGGTCTGTACAGTTCCAGAGGGAGAGAAAAACGTGTAGTGGCACACACCTGTGATCCTGGCACTGTTGAGGGTGAGGCAGGAGGATCACTGGGCATTTGCGGACAGCCTGGGCTACACAGTAAATTCAAGGTGAGCCTGAAACACAGCAAGACTGTGTCTCATAAGAACCCCCAAAATGGTTAAAATTAAATGTAGGAAAGTTACAAGATAAAAAAGCAATACACAAAAATTAGATGTATTCTGCACACTGACAATGACAAAAAGAAAATTAAGAAAACAGTTACATGTACAGTAGCATCACAAAAAATAAGGAGTTAGTTTAACCAAAGAGATAAAAGACTTGTACACTGAAAACCACATAGCTTGCTGGAAGAAACTGAGACAAGTGGAAAGCCATCCGTGTTCAAGAGTTGAAATACTTAATACTGCTAAAATGTACTAGCAAAAGCATTCTACAGGCTCAGTGAAATCCCCATCAAAATTTCAGTGGCCTTCTTTACTAATCTTAAAAGCCCTAAAATTCATATGGAATTCTAAGGACTAAGTGGCAAAAACATTCTCAAGAAAGAAAAAGCTGGAGACTTCACTTCCTGGCTTCAAAACGCATGGCTCCAGTAACCAGAATAGTGTCATCCTGGCACGAAGCGACATAGAACGGAATAGAGACGGCAGAAACAAAGTGAAAAAACCTGGAAAGATGGTCTGCATGCGGCAAGGCTGCCAAGGCAAATCTCGGAGAAAGCACAGCCTCTCCAAGAACTGTCATGGGGCCAGACATAGTGGCCCACACCTGCAACAGTCACCTGGAAGGCTGAGGCTGAGGACACTTTGGGTCTAGGAGTTGTAGCCAAGGTGGATGATATAATGAGACCCAGTATCCATCTATGGAAATAACTGAATGGATGAAACACCTGAAATATAAGACCTGAAACCATAAAACTAGAAGACAAATGGGAAGCTATTATGTAGGATCTAGCAAAATAGTCAACAGAAGGAAAAAGTAATCTATGGAATGAGAGAAAATACTTGCTGTATCAGGTAATCCTCTCGTCAACTGGATATTTAATAATGATAAGGTGTTACTTTTTCAGGTAAAAGAATGATACTATGTTTTTGAAAGACTTCTTAGATATACATTGGAAGATTTCAGGTAGAACTGAAAACCAAAGAAAAAAGTGCATCTTAGTCACAGTTCATTATTAACTCAAATATGACATGATTCTGAGCAATTAATTGATAGAGTATAAAAGGAAATTTGATGCTTGCAGTGGAATTTCTTTGGAGTTGAAGATTTACCAACATAAAATTGCAGTCTTTTTCAGGGTGCAGTCATATTACTTGGTCTTTCTAGAAATACTATTACGTATCAGTGTATAAAACCATCTCACAATTAGGAAAACCTGTAATTAGAGAAGAATGGCCATGTTATAAATCTTGAAGTTTTAGGGAAATGATAAGGTTGGAGTCTGAAAGTGTGAGATGAAGGAAGTGAGTGTGTGCTCAGTTTCTCGTGACAGTCCAAGTGATGAGTCAGGAATCCGCTTTTACTTATTCATTGCGTCTATGTGAGCGTGTGCATGTGTGTGTGCGCACTTGTAGTACGGGTAACTAAAACCGGTGTTGGCGGGCTACATCCCCAGCCCTTTTAGATTTTTTGAGACAGTCTGTCACCAGACTGTGTTTTGTTTGGGAGTTTTGTTTTGTTTGGGTTTTTTGAAACAGGGTCTCGCTATGTAGTGTAGGCTGGCCTTGAACTCAATGTATCTGAGGCTGGCCTCGAACTCCCAGCAATCCTGCCTTGTCTCCCAAGTGCTAGGATTACAGGTGTGCGCCAGCCGGCCTGACGAACCAATCATTTTAAAATGAAAATACTGGTTTTTCAAAAGAGAATGCCCGTCTGGATAAGCCTTCCCCTTATCCCTGTACCCTCCGAAAACTCTTAAATCCACAGCGCGCTCGCTCTCTGGGTTGACCAATGGCGCCTGCTGTGGAGCCAGCGAGCAGGGCGCGGGCGGGGGGGGGGGGCGTTCTGCGCAGGCTCAGAGCTAACTACAGGCTCACTCCTGGGAACTTTCCTCGCGGCGGCTCCTTGCTACTGAGCGGCCGCTTCCGTGCGGAGGATTTTGCCTGGCGCACCGGGAGGCGGGGCCCGTGAGACAAGATGGAGTTGCTGCAGGTTTTGAAGCGCGGGCTGCAGCAGCTCTCTGGCCACGGCGGCCTCCGTGGCTATCTAAGAGTTTTCTTCAGGTAGGCGTATAGAGCTATGCTCTTGGTCTCTGCGGCTAGCCCAGCGCCTCTCATTCTTGAAAAGGGTCCCGGGTTTGGGTCACCTTGAGGACTCCACGGCTCTTGTCAAGGACACCGGGCGCTCCAGTCTCTGCATTGCCCTCCCCATGGAGGTCTCCGCTCGGCGACCTCTACACAGCACTGAGCCATCTCCAGACACAGAGCTGTGACACCACGCGAGCCCGGCCTGGGGACCTCGGGAAAGTTTCCCTGCTCTGTCCTGTTCGCTTCCTTGACAGCCGGGCGCTGAGGGCGACCATCGCAGGGCTCTTAGCTGGTCCTGAGCCGGACAGCAGCTGCAGCCGTGCAAAACGAGTTCGAGGCCAGAGTGCAGGCACGGAGCCGGGACGCGGTGTCACTGGGAGATGATGAAGTACTTTAACTTCCTGACTTCCTGTGCGGGTTGGCGCCGGAATAGCAGTAGATCAAAGTAGCCCTGTGATGTTAAAGATCGCATTTATATTTATAGTGCAGTTTCAGCAATCAGTTGGTTCAGTTTATTTTTGTTCATCCTTTCTGTATGCTGCTGGGTGGTGGGATGATAAGGCTCTCCAGAGTTCTTAACCTGAAAGCTGATTATCACATATGAGTGCCCTTGTTTGAAGATGATGGCCAAAGTGCCCTTAGAGCTGGGGACCAACCCTGGTCATTGCCTCATTTTTATAATTGCTACAGCAGCATTTGTCTTGGAAAGTTGGTATTCTCACCCTGTTTCTTTCTTTCTTTTTTAGTACGGGGAATCAAACTCGACCTAACACTTAGGCAGGTGCTGTGCCACTAAACTGTATCCCCAGCCCCTCGCACCCCCATCTGTTTGTGTTTTGAACAACGAATGATTCTGACACGTCTGTTTTCTTTTGGACGCTTACAGGACAAATGATGTAAGGGTTGGCACATTAGTGGGAGAAGACAAATATGGCAACAAATACTATGAGGACAACAAGCAATTTTTTGGTGAGTGCAGTACTTTTGGTGAGGTGATTGGACTGGGGTTGGGATACAGCTCAGTGGTAGAGCACTTGCTTAGCATGCCAAGGCATGAGTTTAATCCCTAGCACTGCTGGGGAAGAGTGGAATGAAAATACTTATGAGGAGTTTATCCGAATGTAGGGCTTCTCAGCTTCATGCTAACACTATGGTCAAGATAGTTCTTTGTTGTGAGGGGCTGTCTTGTACATGTGTAGTGATCAGTAGCATGCTTGCAAGTGTGACAACCAAAAATGTCTCCAGACAATGCTAATGTCACCTGTTGAAAACTGTTCATCTAGTATTTGGTACATAGTAAGTGCTCAATAAACAGTATTACTAGTATTACCTTCTTGAATTTTCTACCATGAGCATTTATTATTTTATGATAATAAAATGATTCTTTAAAAAAGAGTCTTGATTCAGATGAAAAGTATCAAAGAATAACAAGTTTTCACTCATGGGAAAAAAAACTGACTTATATGTCCAGTCTTTTTAATTTTTTATTTTGAGACAGAGTCTTCATAAGTTTCTAATTTGCACAGGCTGGGTTTGAACTTGTGAGTTTCCTACCTCAACCTCCTGGGTGCTGGGATTACAGGTATGCATTACCACACCCAGCTTTGTAGCATTTTTAAAAAACAGCAACACGATATTCTATTGCCGAGTGAACTGTAATTTTTTCAAACTGTTGACCATTGAGGGACATTTAAGTTGCCTTTGATTTTTTTTGTTTTTTGTTTTGCAGTGCTGGGGATTTAACCCAGGGCCTTCACACTGAGTTACATCTTCTGCCCTTGTTTAATATTCTGAATAAAAATTCCTGGAAGTGGATTGTCTAATCTGAGTACGGACTTTGAGTAGTTTGATTTAATATCTCTCAAGTGTAAAATCACTAAGGCCCAGCTCTACTGTAATAACCAAATTCCACTGTCATGGCCTGATTTATGACCCCCTCTCCAAGGCTGCCTCTGTCTGCTTCCCCCATCCTCATTAGATTGTAGTTGGGTTATAGTTTACTTTGAATTACCCTTTCTTTGTTTTTTGAGACAAGGTCTCTCATTTAGCTTCAACTAATACTCTTGCCTCATCCCCACCCATACCAGTGTGCTCAGATTACATGGTGCATTACCATGGGCTCTAGTTATCTGTGTATGTGTGTGCACATACATGTGTATGTATGTGTGTGCATGTGCACAAGGTACTAGGGGTTGCATCTGGACCTTCAAACTGAGCTGTACCCTCAGCCTTTTTTTTTTTTGAGACAGAGACTCACTAAGTCTCAAAGGCAAAAGAACTCAGCTGGGCATGGAGGCGCATACCTGTAATCTCTAGCACACAGAAGGCTGAGGCAGGAGGGTCACTGTGAGCTGGTGGCCAGCCTGGTCTATATTGTGGGTTCAAACCACATATAATAAGACCCTGTCTAAAAACAAAGGAATTTTTAAAAAAAATTTTTTTAAGAACAAGTAGCAGAAGAATTAAACATTGGAGCTGGGAAATTTAGGGGTTTATTTTGAGGCAGAGTTCAGCTAACTTCCAAGATTTGGCCTTGAATTTGCAGCCATCCTACCTCAGTTTCTCAAGTAGCAGGGATTACATGTGCAGCACTGTGGGTTGCATTATACATTTTTAATAGATGCAGAAACTGAGGCTTATAAAATTTGCCTACTATCCAGTAAAGTTAGTATAATAATAGTATAAAAATAGCCCAGATTGAAACCTAGGTCTTGACTCAATTTAAGAATTCAGTAGAGATAGTTTTGTGTCAGGCATGATGGCACATGTCTGTAATCCCAGCACTCAAGAGGCTGAGGCAGGAGAATCACCACAAGTTTGAGGTCAGCTGGGCTACTTAGTGAGTTTAAGGCCAGTCTAAACTACATACACAGCAAAACCATGTCTCTCCAAAAAATAAAAGAAAAAAAGTTGTATAAATAGTTAGGCCTCCAACAATTCCAAAATTTTTTGTTAAAAAATGCAGCTGTCGTATTTTGATGACTCACCCAATTTAGTTAGCCTATCTTTATAAGGTTTGCTTATTATACATAATTCACAGACATCCAAAAGGATGAGAGATGGTTCTTTTAACATATTTCTGTGAAAACACAGAATTCAAGTATGATTTTCTGAATACATGCCTGCTTCATGTCAGGAGGAGCATTTCCTGACCTGATCACTAAGTAGCTGGGAACACATTTTCCTATGGGCTCAACTCTACTCTGTGCGGAGCCCTGTGGGAGGGACCTGAGCCTGCCCACCACAGTGCATCCTGCAGGCCCAGGACAGGGACCCTGCTGGGGTGACACAGGCTGTGGGTGAAGCTCCCCTTCACTGCTACACCTAGGGTGCTTAGTCCTCTAATGCTGCTCTGGGGGGGAGCATGTAACATTCCTGAGAGGTGATTTCTTGCTGTTATACATTGACGCTTTGAAGAAAAAGATTTCTTTCACTTCCTGATGTCTTTCCACCAGGGCGTCACCGATGGGTCATGTACACCACCGAAATGAACGGCAAGAACACTTTCTGGGACGTTGACGGGAGCATGGTGCCACCTGAGTGGTAAGCTCACGCTCCATTGCCTCCGACTGCGCAGATTCTTACTGCACATCTTCTTACCGGGCAGTCTGGTGTTTTTGTTAAAAGAAGAGTTTCTCAGTTACCATAGCTGCATAACAAGTTAACCTAAAATTTAGTGGAATAAAGCGGTAATTTTATTTATTTATTTATTTATTTATTTAGTCTTTTGGAGACAGGGTCTCTCTGTGCAGTTCAGGCTGGCCTTGAGCTCACTTTGTGGACCAGGCTGGTCTCACACTTGAGTGATTCTGATGATTTCTCTGTAGCATCTGATGCTACTGACAGCATTTTACCCACGGCAGAACAACTTTCAGTCCTGAAAACTCTGGTTACTACTCTGTCAGCCGTTGATGTAATATGCAAGTACTCTGCTGTCATTTCGACATCTTCATCGGGAATAGGTTTCATCTCATCCACAAGAAAGGCCTCGATCATGAAATGTTTTGTTTGCTTTGAGATGAGTTCCTGCTGTCAAACTGAGATTATTTACTTTTTGGGGGTGAGGTACCGGCAATCAAACTCATAACCTTGTGTTTGCCAGGTAAGAGCTGAGCTATCCCTGGCCCTCAAACTTAGCTTAAATTTGAGTAACAAAAGTGATAAGCCAGGGGTGCTGAAGCAGGCCTGTTGAGGCAGGAGGACCCCAACTTTGAGCCGTGCTTGGGCAACTTGGTGATTCAGTGAGACTCTGTCTCAAAATAAAAATTAAAAAAGGGCTGGGGCTATAGCTGAATATGAAAGCCCTAAATTCAATAAATAAATGAATAGATTAAGTTTGGTGAGTACTGGGATATATAAACTTTAATGTATCTCTGCACAAAATGCTAATCAATAATGAAATATGAATTAACTTTAGAATCTGGTTGACATCTTCTGAGTAATAGAAATTCATTAAAATGCAACAAATCAGAATTGGGCACTGCTTTGCTTCTGTGACATCCCTGTCAAAGCTGCAGTCTCCCTAGTCATGAGGAAACATCCCACAAACCCACACCGAGGCTTATTCTGTAACACAACTGCCATGTCATTTTCAAAAGGAACAAAGTCACAAAAATTAAGGAAACGCTGAGGATTTCATCCAGGATAAAGGACCCAGGATCACCATGAAACTGACATGAAATGTGCAACTGGCCTGCCATAAAGGACACAGTTATGACAAAGGCTAAACTTTGAACAGGGTTTGAAGATGAGAGGGCGGTGGCTGCAGGAGTCTGGCCCCACAATGTGCTGCTATTGGCACAGTGACAATTTTTACAGGCACGGAGAAACAGCAGGCACAACAATACTCTGATCTTCCTTTGGATTCTCAAAAGCAGATGAAACTCCCATGTGAAAAATTCCTCCCTCTACTGTAAAGTCCTGTGTTTGCAAGAGAGTAGAAAGGAAGAAGCTGAGATTATCTAAGCTTCCACTCAACAGAGCCTAAAACTATTTCTGATGATCAGCTAAAGGAAAACGCCACAGTCAAGCTAGTTTTGGAGGAAATCTTCTAGACTAACTGGAAAAGGCTCTCCATTATTTTATTTTCTATCAAATAGCATTATCTCAGCAATCTGTACAACAGACAGAGAAGTACTCTGCTTTGAAATAGTTCCATCAAAAACCAGAGATTTCAGTTAAGTGCATTTAGGGCTGGGGATATGGCTCAGCAGCATAAGCACCTGCCTGGTAAGCACAAAGTCCTGAGTTCCAGTCCCAGCACCAAGAAAAAAAAAATTAACTGCATTCAGACTTTCACTTCACAACATTTGTACTGCTGGATGTGATGGCAGCCAGTTTCAGAGGCTGGGGCAGGAGAATCACAGTGAGTGCAAGGCCATCCTGACTACGTAGCACGACCCTGTCTGAAAAACAAAAAAGAATTAAAACTGGGCGTGGTGGCTCATGCCTGTAATCCCAGCATTTGGGAGGCTGAGGTAGGATTGTTGTGAGTTCGAGACCAGCCTGGAGCTACAAAGTGAGCTCAAGGCTTTGTAAAATCAGAACAGATATTTCCCACAGGTGGGCCTCAAACTTGCCACCCTCCTGCCTCAGCTTCTCAGAATAGTAGGCTTATGGGTGTGAACTGTACTCACCCTACTGTGCTGTAGAGTGTGGAAACTTTGTTCCTCTTGTCCCAGTGTATTTTGGTAGCTCTGTGCGGCCTCGCCCTCTTCCTTCCTTTTCCTTTCCTGGGCTCTAGGAACCACTGTTCCTCTCTGACTTGATGAAATCAGCTGTTTGCACCTCAACCTGTGAGAGAAGCGAGTCGCAGGGCTAGAGTGGTGTTCTGTGGTGCGTCTCTGGTGTGTTCTCCCTGTGAGTCTTGCCCTGTGAGCACTCCTCTGTCCCTTGTCGCAGCTCTTGGGCACAGGCTGCAGCTGACCCGCGGACGGTGGGTGGGGTCTCTGACCCGCTGGCTCATCTTTTCCGATACCCACAGGGCAGCACAGAGCTGGCCCCTGTGGGTACCCTGCTGCTCCTCGAAGCCCGTGGCTGCTCCCTCTCCTGCGTCCTTACTCGCATTTGTGGTTTTGTTGTCTTTGTGCTCAGACCTGTCTAACTGGGCAGAGGTGACATCTCATTCTGGTTTTGGTTTGCATTTCCCTGGTGATTAGTAATGTGTCCCTTTTTTCCCACACCGGTGGCCATTTCTGTGTCTTCTGTGGGAAATATCTGTTGTGCTTTTACAAATTGAATTGCTTGGGTTTGCTGTTGTTTTTTGTGTTCCCTATAACGTCTAGGAGGAACATCCCTGAGATCACAAGTGGAAGGTAGGGCAGCAGGCTTGGGAAGTGCTGTCACCCAGTGGGGCTGCTGAGTGACCATTTACAGTTAGTCTTGTGAAGTTACCAGGTCCTCCTGCCTCAGCCTCCTGAGTAGCTGGGATTGTAGGTGTGTGTTGCCACCATGCCCAGCTAGGCCTTTGTTTCTTTGAATCTCTCAGCAGCCCACAGATAAACCATCTTAGGTGGGCAGTGTTACTGCTGTCTAAACCAGGCACATTGCTCTGCTTGTGAATGGTCCATTTGCAGGTGTTGAAACCTGCTCCATTAAGTACTGATCCAATGGGTTCACTCACACACAGTGGTGAGTGAGTATATGTATAGTCCTTGCTCTCAGAATTTGTAGTACTGGATGAATAATACTAGCTAATAGACTAAGTCCTATAATTTAGTGCCTGTTATTTTTGTTGCACTAATTAATTTTATTCTCTTTTATTCTCTTGTGGGTTCAGTGGTGGGATTTTAATGTATTCAGGAATCTGATTAATTGGATTGAATATTAATACCCTGAAAGTATTGTTCTGGTTTTGATTTTTTTGGTGCAGGGGATTGAAAGCAGGGCCTTGAATGTGCTAACATGTATGTGCTCAGCCACTGAGCTACACCCCCAGCCAAGGAAGTATTTAAGTGGATAACAAATCCATTTTATGTTACTTTTGTTTGCTCTTGGTTTTAAGTTAGCTAAGTGCTCTCACCTGTACAGTAATGCACAAAAACCTTTATTGTCTTTGTCATGGCAATTCGCCTGTGCAGAGAACTGGGGACATAAAGACCACAGAAACAGGCAGGTGAGGGGTGCAGGCCTGTCATCCCACCATTCGAGACCAAGGCAGAAAGATCACAGTGAGTCTGAGGCCCCGCTGGGGGACTTGGTGAGAGCCTATCTCAAAAAACCAAAAGGAAGACAAACACATAAATAGTATCTACATTATACTTGAGAAGGTAAAACATTTTTAATATACAGGGATGGAAAGGTGGGGCTATTTCATGTATGACATTGTAAGATTGTTGTTTTCACTTAATTAGGGAAATCAAGGTATACTTTTTACAATATGAAGTTTTGAAACCTTAAATTACTTTGAATCAAGCTTTTAAAAAAGCCAAGTGGCTGGCTTGGGTTTTTAAATTGCATGTGTACTGGTTCCCCACTTGGTGGCACCTTCTGTTCACTTCTAAAAAGCCAAGTCTTCTCACAGTGTAGTGTACTGATGTCTTTGCAATTGATTTTTCTGATTAAAATGAATGTTAATCATTCAAGCAGTACATAATTCTTTTTAAAATAATAGTATATGTGAGGGGTGTCTCCCCTACCCTTCCCTTCCCTTTCCTTCCCTTTCCTTTTTGAACAGAAAGTACTTTTATCCCTGAATGTTCTTCCAGGGTCAGGATGAGACTGGTAAATATTTTTGCACTTTTTTTTTTTTTGAGACAAGGTCTTGCTGTGTAATTCAGGCTGGCCTTGAACTGTCACTTCTGTAGCCCAGGCTGGTCTCGAACTCACAGTGATCCTCCTTCCTCGGCCTCCCAAGTGTTGGGATTACAAGTGTGTACTGCTCCTCTTTTGGCTTTAACAGGTTAGTGTTTTTAGGATGCTTAGCCTCGTTGTGATTTTTTCAGTTGGTGTGATATGTTCTAGGAGCTTTTGTAGAAAAGGATGACAGATAGGGGCTTAAGTGGGGGTGACAGGAGACAAGGGTGAGTCACTGGTGTTGGCTTTAGTGCTTGGTGCGATAGTGGTGACACCAGTCATCGATGTGGGAAGCAAAGGCTAGTGAGGCAGAGGTAAGAGTTGCTTGTGAGACCTGCTGCAAATCCGGATGGATGGCGGCGTCAAGTGAGCAGTGGATGTCCAAGTCTGCAGCTGTCTTGGCGGAGAAGGAACCAGCGAGGCGGGAGGAAAGGCAGGGGAGGCCTGCGTTCCAGAAGAGGAGACTGGCCGTGCTGACTGCACCAGGAGGCTGAGGAAGGACCGCAGAGTGCCTGCGGCGGGGCCCTGTGCACTCATGGGTTGTCTGCAGAAGCGGTCCTTTAAGATGTGGGGGCAAGAGCTCAGTGGCAGCGTGGTTGTCTGTCACGCACAAGGCTCTGGGTTCACTCCCCAGTGCCACAGGCAAACACACATATTTGGGGAAAGATCCCAGCAACAGAGGGAGATCAATGTAGCTCCCTGAAAGAACCTGTGTGGGCTGATTTCCTGTAGTACTTTTAAACATTTCAGGGTAGTTGTGTTCACAGTACATGCAGTGGTAATTTTTCTTACTGGTATTATAAGCAGTTTTCCCAGGTTGTTAAAGCAATCCTTGTAAGCTGGGCTTAGTACCTGCAGTCCTAACCCTGGGACTTTTTTTTGCCTCAGGCATTTAGCAAGACCTGCTCAAAATAAAGAGCTGGGGATGTAGCTCAGTGGGAGAGTACTATTGAGCTGGGAATGTAGTACAAAAGGGCCTGGGTTTGATTCTCAGTAACATACATTTTAATAATAATAGTTATTAGTATTATTATTACTATTTTTGTCTTTTTTTTGAGACAGGGTCTCACCTTGAGCTCACTTTGTAGCCCAGGCTGGTCTCAAACTCAAAATGATCCTCCTGCCTCAGCCTCCCGAGTGCTGGGATTATAGGCTTGAGCCACCACACCTGGCTAATAATTATTATTAAAATATGTTTTCTGGGCTGAGGGTATGCCTCAGTGGTAGAGCCCTTGCCTACCACAGGCCTTGGGTTCAGTTCCAGGGTGGAAAAAAAAATCTGATTGTATGAAGCAAATAAACTAGTTCCTTGGTCTAAGAACAGCAATTTTAAATACTGTTCAACAAATATTTGAGGGTCTACTTTTGCATAGAGAAGAAATATTTTGTTGTTGCTGTTGGTTCAGGAGCTTCATGCTACATCCTCACCTTTTTGTTGTTGTTCTAATTTTGAGACAGGATCTTGCTAGGTTATCCAGGTCGACTTTGAATTTGTGACCCTCCGGCCTCAGCCTCCCGAGTAGATGGGGTTAGAGGTGTGTGCCACGGGGCCAACTTCCTATTTTTTTGTTTGTTTTATTTTTTTAGTACTGGGGCTGGAACTCAGGACCTTGCGCTTGCCAGGCAGGTGCAGTCCCCAGCCCCTGACTTGTGTTTTTCAGAGGCAAGGTCTCTCCAGATTGCTGAGGCTGGCCCTGAACTCTGGGCTCAAGAGGTCCTCTTGCCTTGGCCTCTCAAGTAGCTGAGACTACAGGTGCAGGCCACCTCACTGGTTGCAGAGCACTGATTTTAAAGGCTCCCAGAGGGGAGAGGAGATTGGAGTGTATCGGTCACCACTTCTGTAGAAGAAAACTTGTGATTATAAATAATAATGGGCATGTACAGTGTGCACAGTATTTATGACACCCCCCACACACACCTAGTATGTGACAGACCTTTTATCTCGCTAAATACCAGCTTGTCATTCACAGTAAAGGGAAGATTGTGTATATAGAAAGGATTAATGGCAGTTGGGGTTTAAAGTTAATATCCTGTTTATTACCCTGTAAATCTTAAAACCTAGCTCTTCTTAAGCCTTGAGGTTCCATTTATAAATAGGGTAACAGGATTAGTAAATTGAATACTTTTTGCATAAAGTAGAATTATTTCCTCTTGTTCTTTGATGAATGATAATTTCTAATAGGATTAAATTCTACCAGATGGTTATATCCATTTGCAAATTTAGTTAATTACATTCCTTTAAGTGTTTTAGGTCACATTCATAAATTTAATATATTTGATTTTTTTCAATCTTCAAATGCCAAGCAAATAGGTACACAGCAATTCCATCAAGCAAAATGTTCCTGAGCATTTAAATTATTTGTTTACTCAAGCCAGAAAAGTAAAGGTCATCCCAATTTTTTCTCTAGTGTCTACTAGCAAGTTCTTTTTATCATTATTACTTCTTATTTTTAGATTTTTTTACTGGAGATCATACCCAGGGCCTTTGCCTTGAGCTCTGTCTCCAGCCTTTTTGTTTCATGTTTTGAGGCGGGGTCTCACCAGGAGCTCTGCTGCCCAGGCTGGACCCCACCCTGCTGTCTTGGGGGTCAAAGGCAGGACCACTACACCTGGCTTCTCCTTCCCGGTACAGGTTGGTTGCTCAAGTGAAGGGGTTCACTGTGATAGTTCCACGCACCCTCCCTGGAGCCAGTGTCTTCCCTGAGGCCTACGGTGACCTGCCCATGAGCCGAGCTTTCACGTGGTTCCTTTTTCCCTTTTTGGCTTCCAGCCTGCTGGACACACAGTCTACGGCAGAGCTGGAGTGATTCTTTTTAAATGTGTTTTCAGGCCCTGCCCTGTCTCTGCTCCGAATTTCAGCGGCTTCTCCTGATGGTGAGCCTCAAGTCCTGAGCCCTTCCTTGGCCCGCGAGGCCTCAGGGAGTGGACCGAGCCCCTCCCGGCTGTCCTGGCCCCGCCCACCTTGGCCTCCTGGTCTTTGCTGGGAGTCCAGCCGCCTCTGCCCGTCTTGCTCGGCTCCCGTCTCTGGTCTCTGCCGTTTACCTTGCCCTGCAGGCCTCCTGGGACTGCTCATTGTCCCCCTCCCTCACTGACCTCTTTTCCTGATAGCCTCTGCCGCGTGTTCTGTTGTTTGTTCTTTAGTTCCTTGTTTATTTCTCCAGCTGCCCCGCTAGAACAGTTCCCAGCGCGTGGTGATGTCTGTGGCGTGATGAGAGACATAACTGTTTTACTCAAAACAACATTATCTTTTTCCTCTTGGTGTATTTGCTCCATCTAGCTTTTTTTTTAGTGTACCACTTACTCAGAATGCTGCGGGCTGGAAAGGCCTCAGATTTTGGAAATTTTCCAGAGTTTGGAGTATTTGTATAGATTTTACAGGTCAAGCATCATTAAGCGCAAAATCCAAAATCTGATGAAATTCTCCAAAATCTGAAAATATCTTCAAATTCTCCAAAACTCAAAAAGTTTTGAATTTCAGAGCATTTTGGACTTCAGTGTTTTGGATTAGGGCATTCTCACCTGTAGTAGATGCTATGTGAAAGACTTCTTGGGTTTAATCAGAGTGTTACTTGATACAATGGGTTGCAGAATTCTTTTCAAATTATACCCTTTTTGGTATGTATTTTCTGCTCCAAAAAAATCAGAATATTAAGAAATTGTTCTAAGAAACTAAAAACTGTAATTATTTAGATTGTCCACGATTTTTCTCTGTAACTCTTCTCTGTTCAAATGTGTTCATTATAAGAAGACAAGATTGTTTTACTTTTTAAATTCAGTTTTAGCATGTTTCATTTCATATTCAGTGCTTTATTTAAGATCGATTATAACATTTTACACAGATGAGTAGTTGGAAAATTCCATACCTGAGATGTGGGAATAAACTATATATATTACTTTTAATGAACAAGAAACTGCCCTTGAGTCCCATTTCCAGGATGGATCTTGTTACGTTCACAGGGTTGTCACAGCTGTGGTAATGCTAGAGTCAGCCATAAGTAGAAAATTTTGAGGTTTTTAAACAAAAGGACATTTTGAACCTTTTTATATATAACTTTTAGTGAATGACGTTGCTTTTTGGATTTGACTTAGAAAAACATCTCCATTAAGATAAACTAAGATACCCTGTCTGCCACTAAAGCCTTTGAGTACTTTAGAGGGAATGATTTTTTTTTTTAATGATGATTTAAGAGGGATGAAGTAAGGTTAGAAGCAGGTAGAATCTATTTATAGTTTCAAAATAATAAGGAAGACTTGAGCAGGATTTATAAACCATCTCCAGAATTAGTTTGAATCTGTTTTTTTGAGACAGGGTCTTGCTGTGTAATCCAGGTTGACCTTGAATTCATGGCAGTCCTCCTGCCTCAACCTCCCAAGTGCTGGGATTACAGGCTTGTGCTGCCCTGCACAGCAGAATTTGTCTTTTTCATATACTCACTTTCTTTTTATAAAGTCATACATATTCATTATAGAAAATTCAGAAGTAACAAAGGAAATAAAGGGAAATAAATACAATCTGTTATCCGACCATATAAAAACAACCACTGCTCCCTGCCCCCTCCCCCCACTGGGATTGAACCTTGGGCCTTTGCCCTGAGCTACCTCCCCAGCTCTTTTGTATTCTGAGGCAGAGTCTTGCGAGGTCAGTATGTTGCCCAGTGGCATCAAACTTGCAGTCATCCTTTCTCAGTCTTCCAGAGTGTGCCGTCTTGGCTGGCCCCTGGTAGCATTCTGACGTGTTATTCTGATCTCATTTTCTATATGTATATGTCCTTTTGTTTTTGTTACTAATATAATTGGACTTTTTGCAGAGGTGTCTTGAGTTTGGATTCACAACTTTGGCCAAGTTATTCAAACACATGCTGCCTGGTTTCCTTATTTATTAAATTGGAATTATAGTATTAACCTCAAAGATTATTACAAGAATTAAATGAGTTAATGTTTGTGAAATGTTTAAAATTATGCTCATGAGTTATAAATGCCATTTAAGTATTGTTTTAAAAATTAAACTATCTACTTTTAAACCTTAAAATATGGTGAATATTTTTCTCAAGTCATAAAGCATTCTCTGTAAGTTACAATGACACTTTAGTCTTCCATTGTATGCCACATGTGTAACTGTTCATTCTTGGATTTATTCTTTCCATTTTTCTCATTGTTATAAATATAGCTGTGATCAGCATCAGCATCTCCTTGTTCATAAACATGTACCGTGTGTCCTTGTTTCTTTTTACTTTTCTTTTCTTTCTTTCTTTCTTTTTTTTTTTTTTTTTTTTTTTTTTTTTTTTTTTTTTTTTTTTTTTTTTTTTTTTTTTTTTTTTTTTTTTTTTTTTTTTTTTTTGAGACAGGGTCTCAGGCTGCCACTGAACTCACTATGTAGCCCAGACTGTCCTCCTGCCTCAGCTTCCCAAATGCTGGGATTACAAGCCTGTACCACCACTCATTTCTTTTTCCAGTTGTTCTGGAGATTAGAGCCCTGAACATGCTAGGCAAGTATTCTACCTCATTTCCATAAGGCAGACTCCTGCAGTTAAAATTTTTTTTTTTTTTGGTTTTTTGAGATGGGGTCTTGCTATGCAGTTCAGACTGACCTTTAACTCACTTTGTAGCCCAGGCTGGCCTCCAACTCAAGACAGTCCTCCTGCCTCAGCCTCCCATGTGCTGGTACAGTTAAGATTATTACATGAAGCTTAAATATTTTATGTTTTTGTTAATATTGATTGCCAAAATGCCCTCTAAAATGGTTGCAGTGATATATACTTGTCAGGGTAAATGCATTCCACTGTGTATGACTGTTAATTCTTCTTAAACTTCACCAATGTTGAGTATATCGTTTTAGAAAAAAATTGCCACACAGTTTAATGAGCAAAGTGTATCTGTTTGGATTGGTGCTAAGTATTGAACCCAGGACCTCTTGCTTGCTAAGCACAACTTCTACCACTGAGAAATACTTTGTGCCCCTACCTTGTTTTTTGGGTTTTTTTGTTTTGTTTTGGTACTGGGGATCGAACTCACAACCTTGTGCATGCCAGATGGGCACTTGTGCCATTGAGCTAAATCCCCAGCCCTCCCCTATCTTGTTTTAATTTTCATTTCTCCAATTTTTTTGTGTGTACTATTTTAGTTTTTTTCTTTTACCACTTATATTGATATCATTTGTCTATAATATTTAATTAAATGTTTGACATTTTTCATTCTCATTCACAATGGCAGGTTAATCTTTTTCTTTTAGCCTTTAATCTTTATTTTATTTTAGTTTTTTTTTTTGACATAGGAGCTCACTATGTAGCTCAAGCTGGCCCTACATTCACTGTGTAGTCTAGGCTGGCCTGAGATTTGTGGCGATCTTCTTGCCTCTGCCTCCCAAGTGGTGGAATTACAGGTGTGTGCCACCATGTCCAGCCTGTTTGCATGTTTTAGAACATAAGTATTTCATACTTTATGCAGTAAAATCTATCAGCTTTTCTTAAATTTATATGATTTTTTTACTTTTAATATTAACCTTAAAAATGTACCTTCCTATTCTTTATCAGTACGTTTTATGGTTATAAATATTCATCTGTGTTGTATCTGAGCATTTCAGAAATACACTATCTGCAATCAGCCTGGAGTAGAGGCACATACCTATAATCCCAGACTCTGGGATGCTAAGGCAGGAGGATCACAGGTTTAGACCCTAACTAGACAATTTAGTGACTTAGTAAGACCCTCTTTAAATAAAAAAGGCTTGAGATGTAGCTCATTGTGAAGGCCCTGAATCAATCCCAGTACGTCAAGGCAAAAAAAATCTGAAATATGTTTGACATATGACTTGGGAAATCTAACTTAATTTTATTTCTTATGACAAAATTATCCTAGCATAATTTGTGGAGAAATTTTTTGTTTCCTCTAATTTAAAATATTTTTATTACTTTATGCACACTTTAATCTACTGAGGGGATTTTATTCTGCTTTAGTGTACTTTTGTACTGATTTTTGTACTATTCAAACGTTTGAGATTTCATTTAATGTCTGGTAGTGTCAGCCTTCATGACTGCTACAAGTTTTCAAAATATCTTTGGCCTGAGTCCAATTAGTATCATATCATTAAATTCTGAGGAAGAATCCCACTGGGATTTTGATTCAGATTGCATTTAATTAAGTAACAGCTACTATGCTAGCAAAATTTGAGATAGCCATCTTTTAATGAACTATATTCAGTTTCTTAATTTGTTAAATTTATCCCATTCTATAGTTGAATAGATTAGGTAGACAAGGATTACAGTAATTATGATTTAATATCTTCGTTTCAATTTATTTTGATACAACTTTAGTATAAGTGCAGACTTTTCCCAAAAATGTTACATATTTTCATTATAAACAGTCTTCTTTTTTTATATTTGAAACTTTTTCGTTTTTCTAATCTCCTTATTTGAATCTCACTGGCTTTATTGTTGTAGTAATTTTATATTTTGTCCTTTAAAGACATATAAGATTGAAGTAGGCCTAATGCCAAACACAGCAGTTTTCTGGACAACACTCTTAGCACATTGATATCTTTAATTAGTTGGAATAAAAATAGCTCAGCAGAAAATCTGTTTTGCAAATAAAATTATTTGGTGTAGAAAACTATAAGCTATGATTTCTTTGTCTTTAATAATGATAACAGGAGGGTAATGTTAGCCTAGCAGATTACAAACCATCTGGTTTATTATATTTCTCTCTATGCTGTCTGAATGAGTATAGGTTACTAATTACACATTCCCTGACTTACTCGTAACCTTGCTAGGATAAACATTTTCAAATTTTATGTATTGTGATAAAAATGATCTTTTTTTTTCTGGCACTGGGAATTGAACTGAAGACCTTAGGCTTGCCAGGCAGATGCTGTACCACTGATCTGTATCCCCTGCAAAAATGATCTTTAAAAAATGTTTAACGTGGGTCAGCGCATTGTGGTACACATTTGTAATCCTGGCACTCAGGAAGCTGAGGCAGGAGAATCACCATGCGTTTGAGGCCAGCCTGAAATACATGTAACAAGACCCTGTCTCAAAAAACAAAAATGTTTAACATGGCCTTTTAAATATTTTAATTATAGATGTGAACTCATTAATTTTACAGATTTATGGCTTTCACACTGACATTTCTGTGCATGCCTATATTGCGATTTCATCTACCCACCCTCTCAGCTATGCTTCCCTTTCCTGTCCCTTTCCCGGAGCTCCCCGCATAATGTCCTGCTTATACTTTCAGGTATATATATATATATGTATCTATTACTTTTTGTTAAAGTTTTCACATGTGACAAAACATATACTACCTACCTTTCTTTTCTTTTCTTCTTTCTTTCTTCTTTCTTTCTTTCTTTCTTTCTTTCTTTCTTTCTTTCTTTCTTTCTTTCTTTCTTTCTTTCTTTCGTGGTACTGTGGCTTGAACTCACAACCTTGCACTTGCCAGGCAGGCACTTACACTGCTGAGCTAAATCCCCGGCCCATTACTTGTCTTTCTGTGTCTGGTTTGTTTTGCTTAACATGAGGACCTCCAGTTCGGTCCATTTTCCTGAAAGCAATATGATTTCATTCTTCACAGCTGAATAAAATTCCACCTGAGCAGATCTCATAACCTGTTGTGAGTGGTGACCAGTAAAGCTAGGTGTGCAGCTATCTCTTTAGAGCTGGCTTCACTTTCTTCAGGTGTGTACCCAGGAATGGTACAGCTGATCGTACTGTAGTTCACTTTTGATTTTCTGAGGAACCTGCATATTATTTTCCATGGTATTCAACAGACCATGCTGGGGAAACTGGTTATCCATATGCAGAAGGTTGAAACTAGACTCCTCTTACTTGCCTGGCACAAAAATCAACCCAAAATGGATCAAAGACCTTAATGTAAGAACTAAAACTTTGAACCTAGTAGAGGAAAACAGGGAAACAGTTCAAGATGTAGACATGGGCAGTAGTTACCTGACAGGACTTCAGTAGCTCAGGAATTGACAAATGGGATTATATTAAGTTAAAAGCTTTCCACACAGCAAAGCAAACTGTCACAGAGACAGTGTACACAATGGGAGAAATTTTAGCTAGCTCTTCATCTGACAGAGGATTAATATCTAGAATACATAAAGGTCTCAGAAAAGTTATTAAGGAAAGATCAAGTAGCCAGCCCGTAAGTGGGCCAGTGTGAACAGACACCTCAGCAGGATGCAGATGCCAGCACGGTCAGCCGGCAGGGAAGTTGAAACTTGGCTCCAGTCAGCTCGGCTGTTACTGGAAAAGTCCACAGCTGCTGCTGAGGATGTGCCTCAGCAGGAGAGGAACACTTGCACACTGTTGGTGGGAGTGTAACAATTACCTTTTATTTGGGCGTTTTCTATTGCTCCACGAGCTCGTCAGTTGCTCACATAATGGAATCAGGCGGATGTGTGCCTTGGACTGTGGTTCCTTCCACACATTTGAACCTCCAGGAGTCTCAACAGCAGTTGTTCCAGTCATTCTCTTTAGTCACTTACGCTGACTCAGAACTGCCTGCGCTCACAGAGAGCTGTGTCTCCTCCGCTGGCCGTGCCCAGGGGTCTCGGCGCTATCAGTCCCGTGACTTCTATGCTCACCCATTTTCCTCTGGAGGTTGTGAGGCAGACACCAGTCCAGCTTGTACAGGCTCCTTCATTCTTGCTGTGATGCTCATCATTCAGCAGCTGTGTTTGTCTTTTGACTCAATTATAGCAACTGTAATCTCCATCTCTGTTCTTAGTGGTTTTAGCCAGTTACCTAACTATGTTTATCAGTTACTGATGGCAAACCTTCTGAGGCTTACCTGGTATCATAAGTTTGGTTGGTTGGTTTTGGTTTTCTGAGACAGTGTCTGGCTATGTAGTCCAGGCTGGCCTTAAACTCATGACACTCCTCAAGGGCCACCATGCCCAACCCTAGCATCCTAAGTTTTTCTCATTGGCTTTGCTTTTACTTGTTTTAGTGGAACCATTTCCTGTGCAGCTGGTAACCACATTTTCTCCATGGTGCAGCAGTTCTATGGACAGTCACTACCACTCCCTGCTTTTTTCTGTTCCTTAGGAGCTGCCACTCTTTTGGGATCTGGCATGAACACTTACCCTCCCTCTCCTTCTGGCTTCCTGCTTGATTCTGTTCTTTGTCCCTGGAATGTGGATTCCTCCCTTCCCTGGCCTTTGCATCATTACCGATCTCCTCCCTTTCCATTCCATGGCCAGATGTCTGGCACTTGCCATCATACAGCCTTTGGAATTAAATTGTTAAGTATTTAATTTAGGGCCTTGATTTAATATTTGGATACAGCAAACAGTATATGGTTCTGTAGTGTTCTGACTCTAGCTCGAGCCAAAGACACATGCAGAGGACTCCCCCCTCCGCTTTTTGGTACTGGGGATTGAACTCACGACCTCATGTTTGCCAGGCAGGCACTTAAGCCACTGAGCTAAATCCCCGGCCCCAGAGACCCCTTTTTTCAGCTCAGTTCTCACATGTGTCAGAGGAGTGCTGCATGAGCCAAAGTACCCTGAGCACGGTAACGTCCAGACCCCACCCCGGCATCCAGCGCTAATCCTGACCTTAGCTCTGAAATACACTTTATATCCATGGTTAGGATACATGTTACAAATAGTAGTGCGTCCTTATTTAATTGGCAGCCTGTTTTCTTTCTTGGAGATGCGTAAAATGTCAGTGTACCTGAAAATGAATGGCGTCTTAGATTTAAAAATTACACTAAGTGTCCAAAATGCTTGATCCTTCCGCCTCGGCGCCCACGTGGCTGGGTTCCAGGTGCGCCCCTGTGGTGAGCTAGTAGCTGGCATTGGTTGACTTCCTGGGTGCTTTAAGTGTACTATCACACTTGATCCTTATGCCATTGTAGGAAGTAGAGATGTGTAGTGGAAAAAACTAAAGCTCAGAGAAGTTCAGTGAGCGATGGAAATAAAGTTTGAATCCAAGCAACAAAGTAGTTGCTGCTAAGCTTCCTGCTGCCTCTCCATAACCCGGCTGTTTTCTCTCCCCTCTCAAAGGCATCGCTGGCTTCACAGTATGACCGATGACCCTCCAACAACCAAACCTCCAACTGAGCGGAAATTCATTTGGAAGAACCATAAGTTCAATGTGACTGGCACTCCAGAGCAGTACGTACCGTACTCCACCACTAGAAAGAAGATTCAGGAATGGGTCCCCCCCTCCACGCCTGACAAGTGAAGACAGTGGGAAGCAGCTAGCTGTGTGAAATAGGGGCTTTTCATACAGCTGCACTTTTACTCTCTTCTGGGAACTTGATTAAACTTTGTTTGACCAGTGCCTTCTGTGCCATTTTTCCTTAAATTTGTCACGTATTGACCTGTGAAATAGAAGCTCATGAAGATGGGTGACCAAAGTCAACATGAGCTACGGTGACACCTGGTGTAGAGTGCCCCTGAGGCCAGGTTTGCGCCGTGACCTTCCCCACTTCCCCGGCTGACTCCCGGGAAGACCTGAGCCCACGCGGATTAGCCCAAACAGATTTTCCCGCGGGGTTTGAGGGGCGTGGAGAGACAGAAAGGCGGACGGCACCGCGAGGGTGCTTCGGTGGCGGTGGCGCAGCTCTCCAGGAGGTCAGCAGAGACGTCCTGTTTCCTGGCTTGGGTTCTTTACCACGTTAATCTGCGAGCTGCCCCAGACTTCTTTCCAAGGCTGCGGGGGCGGGGCTTTTCTAGTTGCTGGCAAACAAAGGCGTAAGTGACCAGAGCTGGGTAGCAGAAGGCCTCCAGGAAATGGAGGATGTTGGCCCGGTTGTTGTGTGGGACCAAAGGCAGCGCCGAGTGCCTGTTTTTCGGGGAGATTCCCATTTTCCTTTGGAGAATCGGTTCCAACTGGTTGCTGGCACCGGGGAGACTAGGGGACACCGGGCGCTCTGATCCACCTGCACAAACATGCAGCTGTTTCCGGTAGCGCTGCCACTAGGGGGGGCAACGGGGGGGGGTAGTGCACGGGGAGGTCCTGCGCATGCGCAGTTCTCGTGCAGCGTGGGGGAGGAGACGCTTGCAGGCTGAGAGAGTTGAGTGGGTGACATGGGGGGGCAGTGGGGCCCAGGAGAGAGGGTTTTTTTTTTTTTATTTAAAGTGGGGGAAGCAAAACAGAAAATAAGGGTAGAAACAATACAGAATTAAAAAAAAATAAATCACTAGTTGATACATATTGTCTTCTTGTATATAATTGTTCAAGTTACAAAATTAAAGCATACAAAGTGGACATTTAAACAGTGAGGCTGCAAACAGTTCTTTTCACCGATTCAACAAAAACCTAGCAACATGGTTATCAATCCTACACACTTAAACATACATGCAGTTATATCCTTTAGAGCACTTTCTTTTCCTCCTTTTGCTTTTTAAGTCCATTATCTGTTTAGTTATATCATGTTTCAGGTTGCTCAGTACTTTACTGACCTGTTTTGTTGCTGTTATTTACTTTTTTTATTTTTTCTTATTAATTTATTTATTTTGAAGGTAGTCAAATACAGCAGAACAAGACAGGACATAGCCAACTGAGCCAGTGCAGTGAAATTGGTACAGAACCTCACAGCAGGTTACCGGAATAACAACAATAGGTACAATAGTATATCTGGTTTTCTTCACAATAGTTGTTCCTTCAATCAGGCAGAACAATATTGAAAGAAATACCGAAATTGTAAAAACAGAATATTGAATAGAGCAATACCATTGATCAGAGCAGAGCAAAACAGAGATAAAAATATTTGCCTTCAAAGAGATGGCAGAAGAAAATCCCTCTTACTTGCTATATTGCATATAGTCAAGCTCACAAGAGATGCTCAGATCTCAGGCTCTCATTTGCTAGGGGGTGGGGGATGGATGGATGTTTAATTCTTAGCCCGCGCGCTGGCAGGCTCACAGCCGCCCACCAGAGCAGTGAGCTGGCTGCCTGTTTTCCAGCACCCCCAGTTCCAACATGGGACGGATCTCAGGAAAGGTTGATATGGTTCTCGCCCTGGGGCAGCCCAGGAGGGAGGGTTTTAAGCAGTGCCTTTGATCATGCACTTTGACATGGAAGAAACAGGGTCTCCAATCAGGAGACCTGAGAAGAAGCCACATTGCAGACTGGTGCTGTAGAGGGCGAAAGGGCTTAGAAAATGAACGCTGAGCATTAGTCCTGTAATCCTAGCAGCAGCAAGGAGCTTGCTGAGATCACCTGAGTGCAAACCTCCCGGCGCCTGCCTGGGGCAGGCCTGCAGAGGTCACCCCGGGGTCCTCTGCCCGGCCAGTACCTCGTGAGCGGGCTGAGAATGCTGTGTCCGGAAAGCAGTTGCGGCCTCGTGTCTGATGGCACCTCTTCTCAGGCTCAGCTGGCTGCTCACTTGTGTGTAGGTCATGCATTTTGTGCATTTTGTTTGTTGTTGCTTTGGGACAAGATCTTACTTTATAGTCCAGGCTGGCCTTGAACTCGCTGCGATCCTCCTGCCTCCACCAGATCACAGACGCCAGGACTCCTGGCTCCAGATTTACCCTTACATCCGGCCCTTTGGCCTTGCCGTCCCTCCGGCCTGGGGAGTAACGGCCTCGCTCTCTCCCTTGCTTCCTGTTACTGATGTCGCGCTTCATAGACATCAGCTCCCCGGTAGGATACGCGGTGTCCAGGTCGTTTAAGGTGGCTCCCTCCGCAACTTCCTTTTTAACTTTATTTATATAAACTTTATCGTTTTCATTGTCCTCACAGTAGTTATTGTTCCTTTTTGAAGAGAGACATGGAGAAAACTGTTCCAATCAATATCCTCCACTTATTGAATGCCCCACGGTTCGCCTATGCAAGCACTGTCCACGTAGACATCAGGAAGGAAGATGGTATTTATCGGGTTAATAATTTTTCTGGAGTTGAGATGATGACTGAAGACAAACAACAGCCCCCCTGAAGAGCAAATTCGGAAATTTTAGAAAGTAAAGGCCTTGTGGAGAATCACAGTGAGGCATGCTGATCGCTATAAATAGGAAGCTGAAGAAAAGTTCATTGAGCAATTTTTACAGGAGAAAAGTACGCTAATTACTGGGCTAGCGTGCTGTGTTTCCAGAAAGATCGGTGGTTTTTTAGAGATTGTGTCACTGGTGTGATGAGCTTGCAAAGTCCCCTCGGCCTTCGTCCCAGTCGATGCTCCTGTGTGTGTGTGGAGAAATCCTGTTTATAACACTCCCTTGAGACTGGCTTGGCGAGGCACTGGCACTGTGGGAGGTGCCGAGTGGTCACAGGTGTGCAGTCTGAGCCACATTCACTGGCTCTGCTCCAGGGAGGCACTGTCTGTGGCTCTAGGATTTATGGACAAGGTGTCACGACAGAAATGGACACGCAGTAGGGGAGTTTTAACAGAACATGGAACAGAGAAGGAGGCTAGGCGAGGGCCACATGTACACATCCATTTAGGATGTGGTGTAAAGGGTCTCTCAGAGCTTTGTGGCCAGATTGTTCTGGGTGATTAGCTGAAGGGTCATCCAGAGAGAGCCACTTCCTGGAATGCACACATCTGGACTTTTTTTTTTTTTGGCCTTTCTGAGACAGAGTCTCACTATGCAGTTCAGGCTGGCCTTGAGCTCACTTTGTAACCCAGGCTGGTCTCAAACTTGCAACAATCCTCCTGCCTCAACCTCCTGAGTGCTGGGATTACAGGTGTGTGTCACCATGCCCAACTGGACTTCTGTTCTTTACACTTGTCCTTCTGGTCACACAGATCCTCGACTTCTTGGGGACCATCCTTTCCCGACTTTTCAGCTCATATGGGTCATGGGTTTGACCTTCTCTCTCTTTTTTGGGGGGGAACTGGGGATCAAACCCAAGGGTTTCACATTGAACTTCATCCCCAGCCCTTCTTATACTTTGAGACAGAAGTCTTGCTAAATGGCCAAGTCTTCCAGAATGGCCTGGAAGTTGTGAACCTCCTGCCTCAGCCTCCCACTGGCATATGTCACTGTGCCCAAACATAACCCACTCTCAAATTCTCATACTGTCCTATCCCACTGGCCTCAGTGTTTGGTTCGGGAATGAAGAGTGACCCAAGACAGCCCAGTAACTCAAGTCTAGGACTTTAATTGGAAACACCGGAAAGTCCTCATCCCATGAGACTGGAACTGAGGCTGTACACCTGGAATGGTGGGGAGGCACCTGAAGAGGAGGGAACACAAAGGGCCTGGGGTGAAGAGGGAATGGGTTGGGTTCCTGCTCACGGTGCCTGGAACCCGGCCCCAAGAGCACCCAGCTACATGAGCCTGTGCCTCGCCCTGACTCGCTTTTCCTTCTGAATTGAGGTTGTCTCAGGCTTCTCTTGTCTGCAACTGCACATCCTCGCTGATAGAAAATCCTGACAACTTTGTTCTGTCTCCTGTAGTGAAATTCGCTGTTCCCAGTCACCATCTTCCTTACTGGACAGAGCACTGACTATGAATTTCCTGATTCATTAAGAAAGGCATATTAGGAACCAGTAGTGTTTTCCAGGATTTATTACTGCACGCTAGTAAATAGCTTTCTTCATAACTAAAGGTTCATGTCGAAGTGGAATTGGTCTCAGCATGTGCACTGAAGATGTATCCAGGCCTTTCAAATTCCCGCCCGGAATGGCACCACCACAATTCCAGTTTCATAGAGGTCTGCACATCTGCAGACTCAGTGGCGTGTAGCCTGGCCTTGGAACCTAAAGCCACAATAAAAGTTAATAAAAATTGGCAATCATGTTTATGTCACTGATGTTAAGCATCAATCCCACAGTACTGGGTGACTTATGATACTCCTTTTTCTTATCTTTTCTTTGTTTAGAGATCCCTCTCTTTGTAGCCTAGGCTGGCCTCAAATTTGTGATCCTCCTGCCTCAGCCTCCCTAGTACTAGAATTTCAGGCATGTGATACCACATCTGACTATGATCCTCTTAAAGCAATAGAAAGAGGATGGAAAATTACATGCAAGCAAAACTGTGTCCTAATTTGAAATGTAACTGTTAGGAGGGAAAAACTGTTTTCTCCCTTTAAAAAATATCTCTTTGCAGTTAGGATTAACAAATTTGTAATACAGTACTAAGAGTTTCATCGAAGTCATGGAAGGAGGAGGAGACCATATAAAAGTTGTCAAAACAAAACATCAGGAATAGCAGCCAATAAAGCAGTACCCAACCAGGGCGAAGGGCGGTACCGTGGGGGTGGGCGGGGTTGGTCATCAGGATGGAGGAGACACTTAGAGACAATGAAAGAAACCACCCGCCTTGTTATCATTAGGATCAAACTATTGGAAACAAACTCAGTAAAATTCTTGGCTGCCGGAACATGTGAATTGAAAGAGGACTGAGAATCGGGATTGACTTGTGGCTTTTGAGGTGATGGGAATGTTCTGGGGTGGGTGATGATGGCTGTACAACATTGTAAATATGCTTAAAAAAACTTGAATTGTGTGCTTTTGTTCTCTGATATTGAGGTAGCACTGAGCTACCTCCCCAGGCATTTTGTTTCTGTTTTTTGAGAAAAGATTTCTAAGTTACCTAGACTGGGATCAAACTGAACTGCATACATGAAAGTAGTTTAAAATGTGAATTTTATGCTATGTGACTTTTATATCAATTTAAAAAATAAAAGATTCTAAAACTCCATTCTAATGGGTTATTGATAGTAAGCCTATTTCCTAAAAGAAAGTGATATTTACTATAGACCCACCTGAAAACAGCTTTGATCCCTGGACAGGCACTCTGATGGTCTGTCTCTTTTGCTCACTATAGATTGAGTTAAGGGCCAGGATACAGCTCAGCAGCGTGGCGCCTGCCCAACAAGCACAGGGTCCTGAGTTCAATTCCCGGCACCAAAAAAAAAAAAAAAAAGATTGAGCTGCACGTCTTTGTACAAATCATGCTGAAGGCTAAGTGCAGTGTGGTGTGAGAGGGGTGGAGCAGAGATGGGGAAAAAGGGTGGGAGGCGAGGCCAGAAGTCACACATGTCACACATCACAGAACCGTCCAAATCTGACTGCGATGTCGAGGCTGGATATCGATACCTCGGACTTGGGGAGAAATCTCAGGAAGCTTTGACTCTAGAGAATCCTGACTTCAAAGGACCTTAAATAATAAGACATTTCATAACACGCCTAATAGAGTCCGGGGCTGGATTTAGGTAATAGTTTCTAGGTTCAGTAGCTCAACAACATTATCAAGACCCATGATTTTGTCCATTTCCCCTTAGCATCCTCTGCATGGTGATCTGGTGTTTGATCCTTTTAACAGCCTCATCCCTGCAGTTCCGGTGGCACAGGCAGTGCCACCACCAGTCAGGAGGCGGGGTGCCCTGTCTTCCGTCCTATTTGAGAGTGCAAAAGTCTCTGGAAACTTTCAGCAGACTTCTGCTGTCTCTACGGCCTGTCCTGTGTCTCATCACTGCATCTAAAGCTGTCACTGGCAAAGATCAAGGGACATGCAAGGTGACTTATTAACCAAGAGCCATCCCTTGACGTCAGGAGAAGGACCCAGCCTTGGATAGGATGCAAAAGGGAAGTGAAATTAAGGTCCTGGTAGCAAACCTTGGATGAATGGCTGTGTGATGCTGCCATCAGCAATGTCTGTCCCAGAGAAGCCCAATCTCAACTTGGTGGCACCCACTTGGTGCCACTGATGTCCCCTGGAGGGTGAAAGTGGCTTTGTCTCCTGGAAAACACAACCGTCTTACTAGACACTTGTGTAAAAATGTGGAGCTCCTCTGGTAAAGGAGCTCCTTCCTTACTCACACGCTGAGGGCTGGAGTGGGCATTAATAATTCTCACAACCACGCCTGCCCCTGTTCCATTTCCACAAGCCCCAAACCCCACGGCCCTAAAGCAAAACCCAGAACGCCCCCTGGACCGTTGGAGAGGCTAAGACTTTCTCCTCCCGTTGCCCCTGGTGGCGGCTCAGAACACAGACGCAATCTTGCTTCTGACCAAGTGGTGGCCACCTTGTCCTTGTGTCCTGTTCAGCTCTGTCTGCTCCTTGGGTTTTATGCTGAGTCTTCCTTAGGGTCCTGGGCTTGGCACTTGTTTCATGCCACGCTTTGCACCCATGTTCACTCTGCTTTGGGAGAACATTTGGTCTTATTTCCCTGCAGGGATCAAACCCAGCCCCTCGCACCTGCTGGGTGCAGACTCTACCCCCAGTTCCTTTGCGTCCTGGAGAGCATTTTAAAATGCAGAAGCTAACCTGCTCTTTCAGCTCTGTGCACATCAATGTAATGGATGATTCAGTAATTATTTCCAGCCACTCGACTGTGAGACCCCCGTGAGACCCCTTCACACAGCGTGGCAGGTGTGGAGAGCCCTGGCCCTGGAGTGGACGGACCGGGCTCCATCCTTGGCCCAGGAGCCGTGGAGCTCTGGGCCACAAGGATGCAATGAAATCCTCCTTGGAGTCATCATCACACAAAGCTCTGCCATGCAGGAGACATCAGTATTATTAATTATTTTCATATCTTAATTTACTTGGTAAAATCATAGCCAAAGATCCAAAATCCTAACAAAAATTTAAAATAACAATGATTTATTGATTTACGATTCCAGAAAGCATGATCAAATTTGGACCTTTTAATTATTATTTATTTTAGACAAATAGAATTCTATAAATAACTAGATCAGCTCAAATTTACACTAAATATCAATATTGTAAAAATGCTGTGCAAGAATGACTTTGTGATGCCCACTTGTAATCCCAGCACCTGGGAAGCTGAGGCAGGAGGATTGCTGTGAGTTTGAGGCTAGTCTGAACTACATAGCAAGACCTTGTCTAAAAACAATGATTTTAAGACATATTTCAAGTTACTTTATGCAGGATCCCTTTGTTTAAATATAAACTCAGTTTGTAAATTATTTATTTAACTGATTAAAAAGTCCTTAATAAATTCAGAGTTTGTATTTGGACATGAAGTTAAAAATATAGCTATGATTACAGTACCCTTCCTTTAGTTATGAGGAAAATGCTGCCTGACAGTTTCAGAGATTTGCAGCTGAGACTGTCCTGCAGAGGTTAACTACAGATGACTTGGGAAGATCAGGTCACTCCCCTGTCCCTCTCTGGGCAGTGCTGGGTCCTGAAGAGTTTCACCTTTGCCTAGACAGTGTAGCCCACAGGAGCAGCAGGTTACGAAGTTCCTCTCATTTAATTCAGGAAATGTGGGCATTTGCTGCCTGCTGACAAATTTCCCCTCCTTTGAAAGTAGCCCCCCTCTCCATTCTTCCCACCAGCCCTGTGAGCCAGGACCCACGGGCCCCTGGGCCACGCTGAGCTGAGTGTGAGACCCAGGCCTGGCCAAGCACTGTTTTCCTGGTCCTATGAATGGACACATGTGTGTGGATGTACCAGGCTAATCAAATTCTTCCTGAAGGTTTTTCTAAGTAAAATTAGTAGGGAAGGCCAGGTGTGATGACACACGCCTGTAATCTCAGCACTCCAGAGGCTGAGGCAGGATGGCTGCCAGTTTGAGGCCAGCCTGGGCTACAAAGTGAGTTCAAGCCATCCTGAACTGCTTAGCAAAACCCTGTCTCAAAAAGACAAAAAATGATAATAAAAATAAAATAAACCCTAGTAGGAAAATGATTCTTTCCTCCCAAGGCCACAAAATGATAGCTCCAGGGTTGTGGTGGCCGTGACTTTAGCTTCAGGGAAAAGCCTGAGGAAATAAAGGGAATACCCTCAGAAAAAGGAAGGAGGAGGCGGCCAGGCAAGGTGGCACAGGCCTGTGGTCTCATCACTTGGGAGGCTGAGGTAAGAGCGTCACAGTGCGTTCAAGGCCAGGCTGGGCTATTTATATATAGCAAGGTCCTGTCTCAAACAAACAAACAAAAAAACAGGGTTGAGGGGAGGAAGGCAGCAAAGATTTGGAGGCAGGGAGAAAGGGAGGCAAGGACAGAGAGAGGGAGACGGAGGGAGACAGATGGACATGGCTTTCCCGTTGCCTAGGTCCTCGGGGGGACCCTGGTGCCTGGGTGTCTTTCTCTGAGTCTATGGCAGACTCCTTCCCCGACCAATCCCCACCTCCCACACCAAACACCAATTCAAGCTGAATTTCTTTGGTTGGCAGTAAAAAGCCCTGAAGAAGGCCATGGGGCATTAGTATTCTTCCCTCAGTCCTTGGCTAACATCAGCACTTTCCAAACCGATGAGGCGGGTAATGGAAGGGAGTTGTCATTCTCGTGAGATATAATTATGAGCATCTTATCAGACATTATGTGGCCTATAGAAATAAATGTCATCTGTCATTAAATTAAAGGGATTTATCTGACAGCGTTCTGTGGCCTTTGGTTATTTACAAGTGAAGTCATTTTGTCTGGCTGCAGCTGTAGCTCCAGACCTGACTTTGATTGGCCATGGTGACCCAGGGTCATTCAGTGCAGCCCCCTTTGGCTTTGTCCAGCTATTGCTCTCGCCTCATCTTTACAGCCTTCCAACAACAAGGTCAGCTGACCGTCACCAGTTTGGGTGGCCCTCAGTACCTAGGCTTTGTCACTTCTCGCTATGTTTCAGCGCATGTTTTGCTTCTACTGGAGGAGCTCCCATCACCGGAGGTTGATTTCTTTTCAGCGGTTGCTAGGAGACAGCATCAGCATCCATTCATCCTTTAGAATTGCAGCCAACTTGAGCTCCCTCTGAGTCCTCAGCATTGCAAAGCAGAGGCTGTGTCAGAAGACTCTCAGTCAGTGTTGCCCGGGTCAGTGGGAGTGTGGCTGGGGTGGGCACAGCTATGCAGCTCAGGTGTCTGTCATGGCCCTGCTCCCTCAGATCTGGAAACGCTTGATTCAAACTGCCCCTCTCCCCTGACATCTGAGTTAAGTCCAGTAATCTAAATCTAAAGATTCAGGGAAGGAGAGAACTCGTGTTCTTTCGGATTAACCTTTGGCTCCAGATTTGTTTTCTTTTCTTTCTATTTTTTTCTTGGGGTGTGTGTGTGTTGGGGTGCTAGGGATGGAACCCAGAGCCACACACACCTCTGCACTGAGCCGCATCCCAGCTCCCAGATTCCTGTTTTGTTAAATTCATGCACTCAGCTGAGCATAGTCTTCACTTCTGTCCATTTCCACCTCCATCAGTCCTCATGGGGGAGCTCAGCGCCCTCGCCTAGCTTCCATCCAGAACCACTCAGGCGGCTAATCTGTGTGCCTAGCGCCCTGTAAACCTATGCTTCGGAGTGCTGGAGGGTCTGAGGTTTCAAGAGAGATAGATATCTCTTTCCCTTCTTTCCTTCCTTCCTTCCTTCCTTCCTTCCTTCCTTCCTTCCTTCCTTCCTTCTTCTTTCTCT